>JANHGL010017897.1:6915-35152 GCA_024611195.1 Ceyx melanurus | reverse complement strand
TTCCTGATATCTAACCTAAATTTCCCTTGGCACAACTTGAAGCCATTGCCCCTCGTCCTGTCATCTTTAACTAAGGCGAAGAGGTCGACTCCCACTTCCCTACAACTTCCCTTCAGGTAGTTATAGAGAGCAATTGGGCCTCCCCTGAGCCTCCTCTTCTCCAGGCTAAACAATCCCAGCCTCTAAACATCTCCTACATAAGAGGCATTTCATTTCCCTGTGATAGGAGATGCTTTATGATGCTTTCTGGTCTGCCATGATGGTCCCTCATCCAACTTTGGCAGAAACTCAGTCTTTTAGTTTCTATCAGCATTTAATGATTATCAAATACATTACAAAATTATTTTCAAGACATTTCTTCTTTGGAAAATACCCTCCAGGAGTTCCAACAAGTACTTGTTTTGATGATACATTTGGTAAGACAGTCACCAAAAAAAAAAAATAATTCAGAAATGCAGAAACATTCATTTGCACTTGCACAACTGAGCCAACTCACCACCCTAATATTTTAATGGAACCACTGGATGTTTTCATTAGCTGCATCTGCCACTATGACAGCAACAATAACTCCCAGACAGAAGTCGAGACAAGACATAGTAATTAGGTCAAACCTTCAGGATAGGGCTGTCATCACTAAACATAAATGTAAGTTACTCTTCCACTGCCCAAGCATTGCAAGATGTGCTATTGCACTGGGTTGTCTGAGCAGGACAAAGAACTGGAATAAATGAGGGTCATTCTGCCTTTTGCTGTTCCTTACAATTACGCTGTGTTTAATTGATCTTGATTAATTATTTAAGGTAAATGGAGCTTTCCTGACCTAATGGCAACATGTAAACTGATTAACTTTACAAAGCCAGCAAAATTATCTCCACAGTGAGATCAGCTCTTGTAATGTATTATTTAGACCAACTTACTCTGTGTCACTGCCAATGATATGCTGCCAAACACGAGACAGTGATCGTGAAGGTGTGATGCAGGTCCCCATGGGTTAGACTTCCCCAGCACCAGTGGGAAGGGAGGAGAATGAAATGAGGAAGAGAAGGAAGAGGAGAGAAGAAAAAACTGTCCTGTGATAAGGTAGCACACGTGGCTGCATCCATATAGGCTTAGGGAAGGAGAGATGGAAAAAAGCTGACAACTATTTGTGGGATGGGATGAGGGCTGAGAACACAAGGCGAGTTTTACAGAGACAGCAGAGCAGCTGTGAGAAAAAAAGGCACCTTCAGAGGCAGGTTGGAGCAGCCCAGTGGGACCAGGCTGCAGTTTGGTTATCAGAGCCAGACACTGGTGCTAGCACAGCCCAGCCCTGAGAAGCAAATGCAAACTGGCCCTTTGTCTGGCTCTGTGTTGGCAGTCGTGTCACGGTCTTCCATCTGTAACAGCACTAGGGGTTACAGGGCAAAAAAGTTTGTTTTGTGTAGATAATGCCTATCTTTGCTAGAAGCCAAACCTAGATAAAAGCTTCCCAAGAGATTCTGTGTAGATTTGGGTCCGAGTTTTGCAGCAGAAGCAGCGATGCCCTATCTGGGCCGATACATAATGTGGTAAAATTGACTCCTGCAGTAACTTATACACATCAGAAGAAAGCGATTTGTTTAGATATCTACAGTATTCCCCATCTCTTCTGGCCAATTGCTAAGGCAGGTACACAAATAAATGAGAAGAAAACACTCATCATTGCTCTGGCTTCAGGGGAGAAGCAGATAAGGCTGATAAGGCAGCAAGTGAAATTCTCCTCCAGGCTCCCATGCAAATACATACTTGGGCAAAGGCTGCTCAGCTCCAGCAGAAATACTGCTTTGGTTGTTTGGAATAACAGCACCTCCAGGCACAAACAGGACAATAACCTTCCATCACCATTTAAAGCTGCTTGTCCAGAGAACTTATGGTCAAAATAAGCGAGACAGAGTAGCTGTGAGGAAAAAATAGCACCCAGAGTCCTCCTTGAAGGCACAAGGATGGGTGGGAGACCCAGCAGGAGGTTGATCTTTAGACACAATCCAGAGCCACCACTCCTGGGGAAACAGCTTCCCTCAAGCTGGTTCTGTGTAAGGGTGAGGATGCTGTTAGCTTACAAAATAGAGGCAAGAGAGATGCAGGCACCAGAATCCAGCTCACAGTCCAGCACCATCAGTGAGGTCCCTGTCTCTGCAGGCTGGAGACACTACCACCCATTAAAACTGTCCTGTGCTGTTGCCAGCAGCCAAGGGAACAGTACAGAAAACAGAGCATCCCCAACCCCCAGGACAGACAAACCTCCACTAGCTCTGCACAGAAACTCAAAATCCTTTGGTCAGTGGGAATTACTTAATGATCTGGCTATGCCACCAGAGGCTTTGAAACCATCTCCCTTATTTTTAAGCCCAGATTCATAAAGTCCATTCAATCCCATGAGCTACATTAAAAAAATAAATATAAATGCTTTCTGCCAAATTGCTAAGACTTCAGGGTTTTTTCCTCCCATAGTTTCTTTTACATCCCAACAATTCCTTCCCTGTATTTATTTCTACTCAGTTTTCTACCTCTGGGACCTGAGCAAGCCATCAAACCTGGATTAAACATGCCACAAAAGAATTCAAGTCTTGACATGGCCAAAATATTGGTTTCCAATGAAACAAAACAAAAGGCTAGGATGAAGTAACTATTTCAGCAGCTTATGCAGCCATGTAAATAGATGTTGCCAAGGGAGACTGAAGAGAGATAAGGCTCCACTACCCCTCCAGAGATCAGAGGGGAAGCATTCAGATCCAAACCCCCATTTCCCAGCATCACTCACCATTCCAGTTTCAGTTGAAATGGTGGATAAGCCACATTAAAAAAGAAAAGTATTTTGAAAAAAAATGACAGAAAAAAATACAGGCTTCCCAGCTGGGCACCAGGAAGGCATTTCCTCCTATGGCAGGTTTCATTTCCGAGCCATAGGACATCGGCAGTCTCCTACCCATGAGGAAGGGACTGAGCAGACCTCAGGATTGACCCAGACCAGCAGCAAGAACAAGAGCATCCAGTGTTTATTTTTATTGAAAAATATGTATTTCTTTAGATTATAACCTTCACTAGCAACCCCCAGACCTACCAGGTTGTCTCACTCCAACTACTCCAAAGGCAGAAATCAGGCAGAGGGGGCTGGCTAGGCAGGAAGCTCAGAGCCCCACATTTTGCAACACCAAGGGCCTGATGAGGGGTGGGAGAGTTCAGGTTGAACACCAGGAAATTTTCTCCTGAAGGGTTGGTGCAATGCAGTAAGGCTGGCCAAGAGGACAAAGAGTCTGTCCTTGGAGGTTTCCAGGTGAAGACAAGCTGACCAAATTAAAGGTGACCCAAAGACCCCCCCCCCCACCCCCCCAAGCATTTCCATGAACATGAAGGGAATCATGCAAAAGGAGGTGAATACAAGATTGACCACAAAAACACAACCAGCAGGTACAGAAAAGAAGCAGCTCTAAAGTAAGTGGATTTTCCCCTGTGGATTAACTAACACCGAAGCTGATAAAGCCTAGCTACACTTTAGTTTTAATTAAGAGAAGGAGGCACTTTGCAGCTCCCCCATCGGTCTCTCTGTCCCAGGGACACCCACACTAGGCACAAACACTCAGGAATGCAGCTCCAGCTCACCCGCTGGCGTAACGTGTTTGCTCCCAGCCGCGTTGGACTGCTGCTCGCAGCCGGCTGGATTGGCCGGACTTTGGTCCGGCAACATTTCACCTGCAGGCACGAACCCAGCACTGCAGCCACCCGGGTAAACAGGGGATCGTCAGAGGGCAGCGCACACGCCGCTTTGTTAAGTAAACTAACGGACATATCGACTTTATTTGTATTCAGCCTTTTCAGCAAGTTACCAGGGCAGACTGTGCCAGCTTGGCAGAAATCACGGGGATCGTGCCAGCCTGGGGGGTTTTGATGTGCAAGGAGGTGAGCTGAAGTTCCAAAGCATTGAAGCATCCCAGGCCCATGAGCTCCCACTCCCACAGAAGAAAACCAGTTGATTTTTGTGGCAATCTGCCTTTGGAGGGGACAGGGAAGAGGCAGGACTGCAGGGGGGGCTCAGGCTGTGGTTAGCAGGGTCAGGCATCCTGGGCTGTAAGCACGGTTTGGCTCTTGGGAAGAAAGAAATCTAATCAGAGCCTGTAGGCTTGCATTAGTCTATACACTTAAGACACATTGGGAAAAAATTCCTAGCACACCACATCCTTCCCAGGGGTGTTGCCTAGGAGCAAAAGGGTGGAACAGAACTTGGGGAGGGCAGTGCAAAAAGAGTGACCCAAGCACCTGCACAGTGTTGCCATGGAAGTGTTTGGAGGTGCACAAGAGCATGCAGGGTTTCAGGAAGGCTACAAGCAGTTGTGTGCCTCCAGAGTTCAAAAGCACCCCAATGACCAGCAGGTTCAGGGCTGGGATCAGGACAGTGAGGTTAACACCCAGACTACCATGCTAGCTGATTCACATCTCCCAGCTACCCCACACTACATTGTCCAGAAGACATATTCTTTGCCTAAAACAGCTCCTAGTTGATAAGGAAATCAGCCCTTGAGAGCCAGGCTGCTCCCTCCTGCATGGAGCCTCCATTAATGCCAACCACAGGGTAGGTGTGACAGATCTGCTCCTACACAAAGCGCACAAAGTCCCTTCACAAGAGGCTGGGTACCTATCCAGCCAGGACAGGCTTGTTGCACGACCAGAGGGCAAGATGTCTTGGGTCACTTAATCTCAGCTCTGCAAGAAAGAAAGCAGAATTTGGATTTTCTGGAACTGGATGTTTTGTTTGTTTTGAAAGTACATCTTGTTTCAGAGAGTGTTTCAGGTAACCACTGTTCAACAGGTAATCACAAGTTCAACATTAATAGTGCAAAAAAGGTCTCCCAATGAATACAAAAGTGTGCACCAGTTTAGGAGTGATCGATCATACTGCTGAGACTTAGGTTGCCCCCTGTCAGCTGAGCTAGTCCCACACCACACACGTGTTTTTTACACAGACTGAATTAGCCTACAACTCTTTTACAGGAGGCAGAGCCCCAGCACAAATGCCAAGGAGCAACAGGCCAGTTTCTGTGGCTCAGCTAACATTACCACAAAGCTGCCATGCCATGCCCATACTTTGGAGCCCTTCACTACAATCAATGTTTAACCTCAGTAACCTAAAATGACCCAGCAGAGAGGTGCCTCTCAAGCGTGGATACCTGCCAAAGAGTTTAGAGCAAGCCTGAATAAACTTCACCTCTGATGGCAAGGTGAAGCTGGCAGCATCTGCTCTCAGTCCAGCCAGAGACCTCCCCCTACCTGCACACCTTCCCAAGATAAAGATTCTGTCCAACTGGGACCAATCGCTCCAGTTTATCACATATCGTCCGATTGTTAACATAATATGGTGCTTATCTCTTAACATACAAACAGAGACACCAGGGCAAAATAACCCCTGTATCTCCAATCATCTCTTATTGCAAAAGGACGAAATAGTTAGAAGTTTCTGTGTACAAAAAGAAAAAAAAAAAGCCAGAATATTCTGGACTGCCACAAATTTTAACTATCCAAACAGGTCTGCAGGTCATAGCACTGCTAGAGGACTGCTGGTTGTGTGCATATTAGATTACCAATTCCCATTAGAAAAGGGCTGCTGTAACCAACTTCATTTTTCTCAATACAGTAGCAAAACAACCATTGTGATATTAAAAGATAAGGGGACTCTGATGCCCGTTCAGTGTTACGCCACCAGGAATCATTTCTGGACATGCTCCTGATCCTTTCACAGCAGCCAGAATAAATCTCCCTTCTAAATGGCAGTTGTGCAAACACCCACCCAGAGCAGCAGCTCTGGGGAGTCATTTAGACAGCTCAGGTACAAATTCCACATGCACATATTTAACAAAAAGCCCTTTTTGTCCCTGAAGCTATCTTTTCCAGTGGCTACATGAGCTAGTTTCTGCAGGAAGCTTTTCCAGCAGAAATACACAGGGGGAAGCAGCCTGACTGCTCCTTTTGTGAAGTGGTTAGGCATCAGTCCCACCCTGCCTCACTGGGAACAGGCTGGCATGAGGATGACCCAAAGCCTCCTGCCAGGTCAAATACCCCAGGCAAGCACCAGGAGAAGATCCACTGCCCAGCAAAGGTTGGGACTTGTACATATGCAGGAGCAGAGCACCCAAAGAGAATAGGGCAGAAGGCAGCCAGAGAGATCTGATGACTTCAGAGGGAAGAATCATATGAGCAAGACTTCAACCCCACTGTTCCTCATCACCATCAGAGCTCCCCCACCCTCAAGCAGAGGCAGCCCCCAACACCCACCACTTGCCTTCACCCAGCCAAGGTCTTCCACCACAGCCCAGGCAGGGCCTTCCTGCTGCTGCTGCCCGGGCAGCCCTTCCAAGCAGAGCTCCACACCACCGCTCCTTCTTATAGGGCCTCCCCACCCTCCAGGTGTCCCCCATCAGCGCTAACGGGGCTGCCATTAACCCCTCCTGCCCCGACTCTGCTCCCGGCTGCTGGGAAGGTGGGGAAGCAATGGGTTATCCTAGCAATAACGGGGATGGAGAGGGGAGGCAGCCTTTTCTTTGGAGCATCAGAAAGGAGGGTACTCGGGGAATAAACAGCCCCTGGACACTTTGCCCTATACTACCAAATTCTTCTCGGATAATTTCAAACACCCTTATTCTTACCCCGCCTGGCTGTGGGTGTCCCCGTACTTGTTCCCCACCCTCCTCTCACCACTTGCTACAGAAAATTCCTCAGAGCTCTCCCCTGCAGCCGGGAGCCGAGCACCTTCCCCCGGACAGCCGGCGAACAGGCTCCTTCGCTCGCCATCTCGTGGTGGCAGCAGGCAGCCCGCCACCTCCCACATGCCCACGACCCACATCCCATCACCAGGAACCCAGAGGGTCCTGGGGATTGGAAGGGGCAGGGGCTGGAGCTGCGGTACCACTGTGCCACTGGGGACCCTCAGCGCCCGTCTGCACTGTCTGCTGGTTGGGTCCATCCTTACTTGTCCTGAAGCAAATGTGGCCCAGCCCTGGTGGTGTCCGTGGGTTTGCACCTGTGTAACCAGGGCATGGATTTGCCTGCAGGTCCCCTCTGCAGTTGCTTATGCTCAGGGCTCAGTCAGACCCAGAAATTTCCCTCTACTTTGACAGGAGATGCACCAGAAGATTAACATGACGGGGGCGATGATGTGTCGTCAGCCATGCAGAAATTTCATGCTCCCAGTCTTGTAACAGATCTTAAAAGTTTGGCTCTTCACGCCTCCAGCACACCAGGTCTGGGCTGCCCACCTTCGAGGAGCTCAAAACTGCTGTAGGTGTCACAGGTTGGATGCCCTCACAAGTGCCTGGAGAGTCCTGGGACTGGTAGCTGAGCCCCAGTGAGCTCTGCCATGGTGCCGCCCCATGGGCTGTGGGGCTGGACCTGGCACCACCACTGCACACACACTCAAATTGCAGACTTGGCCAAATGGTTTTGACTAAACCTACAAAGGGAAATTCACCCCAGAAAGAGCAGATGCCTGGAAGTTTTTCCAGGCTTGGATACCAAAGCGATGGCTTCTGCAATGTCTTCCAGGACCTGCTGTGCAGCCCAGCCCTTCCTCCAGCATCCCTCCAGCACTCCCAGTCCCCCACCAGACTTGCCCTTTTTCTGTTTTTTCCCCTCTAATTTGGGATGAACAGCATAAAAGGAGCAATTTTGCTCTCCACCTCCTTTCCATCCTCCCTCCTCCTCTGTCTGGCAGGTCTGTGTTATTATTAAGACACTTGAGATTATGGTTGTCTGAAAGTTGAAGAATGACAGCAAAGAACCAGATGCTGTACACTGATAAATTACAAGGGCATTATGCAGAGGCAGCTGTACCATATAAAAGCCTAGTTTTTTATACCACGCCATGATTTTCCATGTGGCATCGTATGGTTCCAGCATCTGGGCGTCACCGTCAATGTCTCCCGTATATTTTGCTGAGCACTGTCATTATGGTAATGAAGAAATTGCAGCAGACGTTAATTGCAGTTCCCGCTGGCTATTGCGAGAACTTGAAGGCATTGGAGCAGGCTGGCAGGGCCTCTCTCATCTCATGGGGGGTTTCTCCACTGTGTTGGCAGCAGACAAGATGGGTCTGGATGGCTCTGGATGCTGTGAGCAGCATCCAAGCCCTGCTTTCCCAGTGCCCAGCCCAGTCGGGACTGGCTGTTGCTGGTCGGCCTGCTGAGATGAAGTCAGCAGGTCTCTGTTCAGTTCCCACTACACAGATTTGTAAATTAACTTCCCCCACTTGTTTTTTCTCATTAGTCTTAGCAGAGAGTAGCTGTGGACTTTGTGCAGGATGAAGGTCCCCATGTCCCCATCTTCATGTCCCCTTCTTGGGCAGCACGCAGCTTGGGAGGCACTGTGGAGGAATGGGGCTCACAGCTCTTGGTTTGTGTTCAAGCCCCATGGAGGGAGGGAAGGCTTCAAAAGTTTATTCTCCATCTCTCTGTCCTGCATTTAGGGACATCAAGGCCCTGAGATAGAATTGCCACATCATGAGCTGCCCCTGGGCTGGCAGTACTGCAGGAAGGGGCTCTGCAGCAGAGCAGACCTCCAGCTGCAGTGGTGGGCTCATGATGGCAGCAGCTGGGTTGCTCATGGTGGGCAGGTGGGCCTCTTGCTCAAAAATATGGCTGTAGGATGCACGGGCATCTGGGTATCTACAGGTAGGACAAAACATTTGGTTAGTTATGATCTTCTTTACACCTAATTATCAAGGCTCACCTCTTAAGTTTGTATTCACACACTCCACACCTCCCTGGAATCCAGGAAACTCCAGTTGCATGAAAAGCTGCTCATTTCCAGACATTGCTATAGGATGTATGGAAACAATATTTCCCAAAATGCTCATGATATTTTAGGGTCTTCAAAAGGGACAAGGAGCATTCACTGCTTCGATGAGCAATTGCCTTTTTACCTGTGTAAATCCCTTTGCAGGACTGGCCTTGCTTGCCAGGGGCCAGGAGACCTTCCTTGTCTCAGGTTCTGCTCTTAGGGCATCATGGTGATTGCTCAAACCAGACAGGATCTCGGTGTCATAACCACAGCGCAGGTGACACCAGTAGCACGTTGCAGAGCAGCTATGGGGAGGCAGAGGTAGCACAGGGGCAGGAAGATTTGATCCTCTGGTTTGTCACCCCATTGCTTGGCTCTCTGTGGGAAGCATCTAGCAGAGCTCCTCTACAGGTGGTCCAGTCCTGGATATGGGGACGTGGGCCACCGTGACATTCCCTCACACCCTGGGCTGAATCACAGTGATGTCTGGCAGCTGTCTCTGGGTGATGGTTTCAATGTCACACTATGGGGGGGGGTCACAGGGAGGGTGGCACGAAAAGCCTTAGGAATCCACCACAGGTATGTCATTGCTCAGCGGCAGCAGGTGAGGAAGGGCAGAATTGATGCCCTGTGAGTCACCCTGTGACAAGCAGTGTCAGGCAGGAAGCATTCCTGCTTTCTTGCTCCATGACCCAGTGGAACAAGGACTTCTGTTTGTGATGACTCATACTGGGGAGTGGGGGCTTGGGGTTTATTGCACCAGTGCCACAGGCTCATGTAACCACCTCCCGTTTGCTCTGGTGGACTTCAAGGGCAAGTAAAGCATCATGTCTACCAAAAAGACATGTAGTAAAGCAGGGAGAGAAGGTATCCACTGCACTCTGGAGCCAGCAGGTTGAATCAGGACATCTTCAAAGCCCCAGAACTCCACCAAAGCTTTTGCAAGTTTCCAAAGCCCATAAAGCAGGTACATCCACTTTCCCCTTCTCAACCCCTACCAGACACATGCTTCTTTCCAAACAGCTCTGTAAAGTTGAACATGGGATTGATGCTCTCCCAGGTCATTGCTGGTCTTACCAACAGCAGCAAAGCCTGGGTAATCATCATGTGTTTCTCTTCCAGCTCTCAGCTGAGAAGCAGGAGCTATGGCAGTGGGTGCACCTGGTGCTGTACCTCCTGCCAGGACCCCAGGGTGGCCCAGAGCTCCTCTGGCACGCCCAGGATATCACTGCCAACTAGGAGAACTGGCCTCTCTGTCTTATACAGTTGAAGAGCTGATTTGGGAAATGAGCTCATCCCTTCCTCATCGCTCACCCTGGCCCATGGCTTCATAAACCATCCCTCGGGGCAGCCCTGGGTCAGGAGGAGCTCCCAACAGCACCTTCCACCTCACTTGTGCCCAGGAAGACCGTTGCCAGGAAGCAAAGGCTGGACATACTGACACAGCATTAACCTCTCCCTCTGCAAGCACAGCGCTGCCCATCTGTACAATAACAAACATCAGTACAGAGTAGATGTCTATGGCTGAAGCTTCAATGGAAAGCTACTCCAGGTGCCTGTGCCTGGTCAGTGAGCTGTCCCATGAGCTTCAGTGTGCTAGACTTAAACAAAAATAGGAGGGGCATGGAGTGACTCAAGCAGGTTATAGAAAGGGTTGACTTTTCTCCCGCAAGGGGATGTTTTAGCTGCCTGCCAAGAAAAGTATTTGTCTGGGGGTGTGTGAGCAGATGCAGGTGGCAGAGTCAGGGGCCACTGCTCAGCTTGGGAGTCACCACCTCTGCTGGGGGCTAGATGACAAGCTCCTGATAGAGACAGACCTGGGGTGCTGTTCTCAGCAGGGAGAGTCTCAGGTCCAGTCATGGGTATCCTAGAGAGCTTATTCAGGGAGCACTAAATTAAAATGGATCTAAGAGGTGCAGTGAGGGTGTCAGGAAAGCGGCACAAAACTGTCAGGTGTTACTGATGCTGCCATAAAATGAAGGGTGGGAAGTGTCATGGAGCTCAAGTGAGCAGAGCACTTTGTTCCCCAGACTCAAAAGCATTTAATATTAGACTAAACCAAAAAATAATAGTATTTGTTAAGATCAAACAGCATTCATTCCAGCTACTGTCAAACCTCCAGCTACCATTAAAGAATATAAGAAACAAGATGACTACCAGTCATTAAACCCATGGCAAGTGGGAGCAGAACAGGCAGGGACCGTCCCATGGGGAATGATGCTTCACCAGTGCTTCTGGGGAATGAGCTCACAGCTCAGGTATGGTTCAGCCACAAACCTTCCCCAGTTGCCACGGGCCAGGAGCCACAATTAGCAGTGATGCTGCAACAGCTGCCTCGGGTGCGAATCCTTGGGGTGGCACTTGGGACTCAGGACTTGGTAATGCAGGGTCTGACCACCCAGCCCTGCCTCTGCCCCAGCACATGAGGCCTTTGGAAATGCCACAGGGTGGTCCGTGGTTCCTGAGCACAGCTCTTTCTTCTGTGTTGGATACAGCCTTGTCCCAGGGAGAGTCCCCATAGAACTTTCTCTGAAATTTGCTTTTTCCTCTTTGCTTTAAGTCACAACAGGCTCTCACCAGGAACCCACCATTCAGCAGCACTGGCAGTGTTATAAATGGGCAGTACTATGGGTGTTCATCTTTAAAATCTCTCTCATCCACATGAAAATAAATGAGGCAGCTCCTCACTCAGATTTCCCCTTCCCCAGAGAGAAGCCCTCGCCAGGAGCAGGGCAGCATCTCACCCAGAACAGCAGCTGGGAAGGTCACCCATGGTCCCAGCATTGCTTCTACATGGTTGGGGATTGCAGAGCAGCTCTATGGCACAGCCTCCCCTGTTAGCCATGGGCACATAGAGAGCTGCCGTGGGCAGCCCCTCATGCGCTGGCACTTCTGGGCATGGGGAGCTTGAGCTGTGCCAGGCTGGCAGCCCTGCACAGGGGCTCAGCACACAGCAGGGCCAAGAGCTGGTCCCATTGCCCATTGTGTGGGGTAGGCACTTTCCACTGCCCCTGATGGAGACCTCACCACAGGAGCACCGTGTGGGTCCCTTCTCATTCCTGGCAGATGTCTTCGGCAGAAAGAAAAGGCCTGGGGGATACAGGGGAGATTTTCCTGCAGGGAGTGAAGAAGAAGAAGAAAAAAAGAAAAAAGCCAGTAAAAAAAAGGAGAAAGAAGAAAGAAGGAGGCTGCCCATCTCAGCTCATTGCTGCCTGGCACCTGTGTCCCAGGGCAGGCGTCCAAGCGCGCTGAGCAGGCGCGGTGCCATTGCAGCAGATGGGCACGAAGGCAGGCAGCCCTGCGCCCGCAATCCTGCCGCAGCTCGGGGAGGGGGGCGGCTGTTTAGGGCAAATTTCCCAGCTGAGAATGTCAAAACAGCTGCCAGTCTGGAGTTTATACACCTATAATTAAGGGGGTATGTGATTACTAATCCAGCTCAAACGGAGCTGGATTAATTGGCAAACCTAAAAATAGCATTCGTGACCATGTAAGGCAAGCTTTTGTGTGCAGTTTAAATTAGGAAAGTGGGCTCCGGCTGTTTGGAGTGTGCTGGGAGAGACAGAGGCATCCTTCTGCCTCTAGCCAGCCTGCAGGGGCCTGATCCTGCCGAGTGAGAGGAGGGGCCCACAGTGTGCCATGCTATCCAAAAGTAATAACTTGGAGCCGGCTGAAGGAGCCAGGGCAGGATGGCAGCACCCTCGACCCCGGGGAGATGTGTCCTGGAGGTGACCCCTCGGCAGCCTCAGCTGGAACTGGCCTGTTTCCTCTCTAAAAACCCAACTGCTCACCATTTTACCTTATCATGTCAATTATAAGAGCCCATACAAAGTTTGCCTGCTCTGTTTGTGATGCCAACAGCTTTACGTGGTGGAAAGGGACTTTCTGAATTATTGGAGCCTCCCTGCCCAACCCAGAGACACCTCCGCCTTCCCACACCTGGGCTTCTGGCCAGCTTTGCACCAACACAGCCAACAGCAGAAGAATCCCTGTTGACTTGTGCTCTGTGATCCACTCCCTTTCTCAAACACTCATCTACCAAAGCCAGACTGCGAGGTTAAATCGCTTTTAATTTTTGTTTAATTATCTGCAGTGGCACAAATAACTAACAGCATCGATTTGAACTTGGCACACAAAGGCAGGTTCCAAATGGCAAAGTGTATTATGAGATCGAATTATTAAACGTAGCTAATGAGCAAAATAATGATGTGGTGCCAAGCTATAAAAGGTTAGACTTTAAAGTTGTCACAGTTCACGAGCAAGAAAGATTTAATCGCAGTCTTAATCAAATATTTATATGATAATGTGTTTTAATCAAAATAATAGCAATTAATTTGGAGAGGAATAGATTGTATACTTCCCGTTCTTGCTTTGTGGAGGTTTTTTGTGGTAGGATTACAGAGCACATATTTCCTTAATAATAGATCCACCCCCATTGTAAGGTGTTCCAGCTGCCTGTGCCTGGGGACATGCTGGTGAGGCAACAAACCACAGGAGCAACTCAAGACCTGCAGATGCCCTTCACACCACACAGAGCCTTGTGTCCTCCGAGGTGCCACCGTGGGGTTGGGGCTGGGTCCTGCTCAGCCCCACTGTGGGGCTGGGCACAATGGCCATGTGAAGCAAGGGGCAGCAGGACCCCCGCTGGCACCTGCCTGTGAGCCAGGGCCCCTCGCTATGTCTTTGAAGCACTTGCTATTCACAAATGATTTAGCTGCTACCTCTTTCCATCCAAATCCTGCCAGATCTCCTCACTCCCCTTGGCAGCTGATGCTATCGCAATGATTTCCAGCTGTGCAAGAAGCAGCTTAAAATGGCTGCTGTGCTGGAGCAGGGATCCTTTCCTTCCCCCTCCTCCTCTTCTGGGCAGGAGGCAAAGGGACACATGGACAGCACTTACCCACTCCCGACCCTTCTCTGGTGTCCTGCAGCCCCTCCTGCCCTGCTTGGGGAGGGGAGGGGGGGCAAGAGCTCAGGTCAGTAGCTGAATGCTGAGCACTGAGATGAGTTTTGCTCTGGGCTTTTAGTCTGGTGTGTTAGAAAAGATAAAAACGGGCAGTTTAAAGATGGAATAGCCTCCAAGAACACCAGGGTTCG
This sequence comes from Ceyx melanurus, assembly GCA_024611195.1. Lineage (NCBI taxonomy): Eukaryota > Metazoa > Chordata > Aves > Coraciiformes > Alcedinidae > Ceyx > Ceyx melanurus. Next base: position 21,277 of record JANHGL010017897.1, on the reverse strand, counting down.
ATTCCAAGTGCCTGCAAAATGCAGATGTGACTGTCCTGTACACCCCTGCTGAGATACCATATGTGAATGCCATGAAGGAAGGGCTATGGAGGATGAAGAGGTTCACTGGTAAACTTGCTGGTTTGAAGAAAAAAAAATAAATCTAAAACTTTGCCCAAAAACTCAGAATGAAACTTCTTTAAAATTTAAAAAAACCTGGAGGACCATTTCTAGCAGGCACTGCAACAGCCAGAACACCATGAGAAAACATCACCTCAAGCAGCACAAAGTCCTTCCAACAATATTAGCTGAGGGAAGCATCCACACAATACTAGTATTTCTTTTAGTGAAGCCTCCAAACCACCATCATTCACAAAACATGCGGAAAGATCTTCAAAACACCATGCCAAGTGAAACAGAACCTGCTGGAAAGGGAGCATCACTCACCCCAAGTCCCCGATAAGGATATTCCATTACTCTTTGTATAGCTCTGATGAAGCTTATGAAAAGGAGGCATGAGACAAGGGCTGCCAGGAACCTCCCAGGTAGCTCCTGTAGACTGGCCATGAACTGCCCACACAGTTCTGTGGTGACCATAGGTAGGGCACTGGGAGCAACTGGTTCAGGAGGTGCTGCTAGAAGTGGGCACCAGGGGCTTGTGAGGCAACCACAGAATCATTGGGTGATCAGCCTGGGCAATAATAACCTGTTGGTCTCATATCCACTCAGCTGCTGGGAATTCCATCAACAACACCCTGACAGAGTTGAAACACTGGCCCTTTGGCACACACCTCCACGTATGCACAGTCCAGTATTTTCTCTCTGCTTCCCGTTAGCCTCCTGTGCTGGGTGGATGTATATGTGCTTTTTGCTAGCTGACTTCTTAACACTTCATCAGAAAGCTGGATTTTTTTTTTAAGTGCTAAGTTTGCCGTTTCGGTTGGAGTTAAGATGAAAAGCTTTCAATGAACCACCTTTGATTGGAATCACTTCTGTCACCTTTGGTTTGGCCAGATGTTTCTTAATTACTTATCTGTCAACATTTTTTTAATTTATTTTTTTTTTTTAATACACAGACATTTCCTCTAAGTGAGAAATAGTGTAAGGTTCTTGTTTAGTGTCTTTGCCGGAGTGAAATAAGCCAGGCTAAGCTTCATCATCAAGGCCGGATTTTATGCTTGAACATGCAACTTAACATCAAAAGCTTGATCTTTTTTATTATTCAGTGCAGCCCTTTTAGACCAACTTCAGCAGGAGCCAAATGGCACATCATAACTTGGGATTTAAAACTTTTATTTTTAAAGCTAGATCTGAGTCATGCAGCTTTCTCCTGAGCTTGAGATGGTTTCATGTAATAACTCAGGGCCAAAATCTGCCACCATTACTCATGTCAGTGAAGGCTTACTTACATGAATAGACTTATTGAACTGGTGCTACTTGGGGTGAGTAATGGTTACAGAATCAGGTCTGATCCTTCTCCCACGAAAAAAAAATATTCCTGCTGATTTGAGTCAGTCACCGAGTCCTGCAAGTACGTCCTGCCCATGACTAAGGCAGCAATTACTTTGGAGGTAGAAAGACAAAGGAGAAAACCTTGAAGACTTTAATTCCCCAAACTTGCCAGAGCTCGCAGCGCTTGCCCGCCTGGCAGGGAGCAGTGATCTGATCTAATGAGGCAGATGTCGTTACGTGTCAGTCATTTGAGACATTCGGCATCGATTTGCTATTTGGCTGCTGTCAGAAACCTTTTACTTTGGGTAAGCAACCCAAGGATCCCTACATTACTGCAAAAGGGAAGGGGAAAACCAGCAGAACTGCTTGAAAGGTTTTGTTCTCTACCCTCTCCTTTAAGGGAAAGCAGAAACCCAGTGCCTGTCAAAGTGTCTGTGGATAATACACCAGTACACCAGAAGGAGACTGAATTAACCAAAAATAAATCCATGTAACAATTTTTCAATAGCTTTAGCTGTCTTCAAAGCCAAGTAGCATTCTTTAATGAAAGCAGGATCAGGCCAGTAAAGCTTTAAGAGTTTAAAGTTATTTGATAGCTAGTTATTTTTCTTCAAAGGAGCCTAAGTAAACCTCTGCCTGTAGCCTTCATCACTCCACCAGAAATGCTTTGTCAGTGTATTTGTGACAAATTAATTATAGTGATAGAAAATCTCAGTAGAAATGAATATTCAAAAAAATTTTTTTTAGGCTGTTGACTTCAGGGAATGCACTTCTGTTTCTAAAGCTGTGTGTTTTCCTCATTAGCTCTCTCCCTCCCCCAGTTCTTTTCAGAAGTGATTAGAAATGGCTTTATTTTCAGCTTGCCTGGGGAATGGCATTAGCAGTGGAACAAACCAGTGACGTTAGAGTCTTGCTGGCAACGCAAAATGGCCCGTCAGCAAACTTTTCAGAGAAAAAACATCCTGAAATTACCCTATCAGTCCTGACTACCTAATGCTAATAGGCAGTAAGATGCTTGCACTGGGTTATCTCACAAAGTTTTATCACTGAATGATCTTGTCCTCACAGCTCTGTGGAGACATAGGAGCATAGCTCAGCAGCTCCATCCTCTAATGGATTCTGGCCTGGTCCTGCAAATAGAAGAAGGAGCAGAACTGGGACAGACCACAGGTAGCTCTAACCAGCCACCACAGGTGGCTCTTTCTCATTGCAAAGGCTCTGGTGAAGCAGAGGACTCCTCTTTGTCTTTTACTTTAGTTACTGTCTATACATTGCAGATCTTTCTCATCTTGGGCAAAAGTAATTTCAAGGACCACAATTCCCATTTGTCAATCTTGTTATGGTTGATAAAAGCAAGAGGCCACCACTGCCCACCACCTCACACACATTCAAGTAATTCTTACCTTCATCCCATGGCCACACTGGTCCTGTCCACAGCTTAGCCCTTTGTAGAGCACTGAAATATTGCCCTGAAAGTCCTGAAGTCTCTTCTTGACAGGTTGCTTTGGGCTGACAACAGGAATAAACACAAATAAAACTTCTCCCAAGCTGCATCTGCTCAGGAAACTCCTAACAACTGAGTGCCCCAAAAGGAGCCACACTCCTGGCTCTGCTAGAGAAACCAGGCAGAGATCCTTCTCTCCATTCTCACCTTCCCTCAACAACTCAATTAAAAAGCTGCCTCATTAGCAGCCTATGCTTAATTAACAACTTGAATTAATAAGTAGCCTGGACTGCTTGATTAATAATTAATTAATCCTTGGTTAATAAAGACATCCGGAAATAGTTCATCAGGGACTCATTTCAATAGATTAAGGTGAAATAAGGATCTAAGGAGTGTTAAATGTCTGCATTGAGCTGGTGCTGGACCCCACCCCAAGATCAGGTGTTCCTGAGTCCAGCTGTGGGGTGCCACCTCCTCTTTGAAGCTCTTACCTGACTCATCTGGCTCCAAATCTAGGTTGGAAATGTCTGAAATGCTTATTTGGTTCTCACTTCCACTGATGATGCACTCCAGAGCTACTACTTTGTGGCTGCTCCCCAGGAGGTCTTGTCCCTGCTGGACAGGAAGAGCTGGGGCAGGTGTCTCATCCACTGGCACAGCAGCAGTGCAAAAGAGTAGTGTTACTTGAAATAACCAATAAAAAAAGGAGGAATAAATACAAAATATAATCCAAAGCACCTTTTCCCTGCCCTGCAATGGTGCATTATTTTCCAGAGAAGGACTGTGAATGCATTTTAATAGTTGAATTTTAAACCTGCTCTGAGCCAACCAAAATTTGCTGGATCCAGGCAAGGGACCTCACCAAGCACCTGCCCATGGTCCCTGAGCACAAGTGGTGCTGAGGGTCCTGGTTCCAGGAGCAAGCAGTGTTCCCATGGGCTCAGGCAGCGCTCAGCTCAGTATGTTGCCCACAGTTTGATAACATAACGCATTTGGCATTTTTCAGTAAGAATGTGTGAAGAATTGTGTTGATGTTTCCTTCTCATTTTGATACAGTAAGTGTCTTGTTTCCATATTAATATTGATCTCAAGGTGTACAGACATATATATACACACATTCTGCATTAAAAACACTCATATTATCATATAACATTTCAAATTTAGCTAAAATAGAAGCAGTTGATTTTTCCTGATGGTATTGGTTTGAAATATCCCATCCACAAACCCTTTTGCAATCCCAAACAAAACCAAAATCAGAGTTATTTCCCACACAACAGATGCAGTGCAACAATCTCTAGGAAAATGAATTTTTAGTTTATTGTTGCTTATGGTGACTTCTGTTCATGGCTGGTTTCAAATAAGATATTGAGTATAGCAAAAAAACACCTTTGCAGAGGGATATTATTATTTTCAATTATAAAGTTGTCATTTCCAATCCAAGTGTTTAAATATTGGAAAATATAAATATTACTGTTATTGCCACACTGATAAACTATTTTGTTGGTTTATTCCAAGAACAACAATTAATGGTGCTCAGTTTTGTTTCAGAATTTGTTGGACAACATGGAATAAAGCAGAGCATAAATGTATTACCAACAGTCACAGTGAGGAGAGTGTTGGGGGGAAGGTATTTATTGACAAAACACCCTAGACATAGAATCTATAAGGAAAATTGAACTGGAAATTAATCTTCCTGGTAGGAAGATGTGAGATGGTATTGCACTCAGTGGAAATCAGTGCTCCTCACACCTCTTATTTAGCATTTGTGGGTATCTAGTGCTCCTCTAATGTCTCAGTCTGCCATTTGCCCAAGCATAAGTAGAAAGGAGCTGAAAGCAAATGTGACCTATCTGATGACAGAAGGAAGCTCTAGTTAATTTTGGATTTATTTTTATGACTTAAATCTGTATTTTCATAATGTCTTGTCCCTACATACAGCAAAAAAATGCATGGTGTCTCAGAGTTAGCCCTGTTTTCCCAAGGGTGGAAAGGAGGATTTGCTCAGTGGTTTTCCCATCTCCTTTCACCTGCTGCACTCTTCCCTATCACAGCACAGGCAGCTCAGACCCAGCCTCCCCACACTTGAGCATAAAGGTTGAAGATAAATCCAGTGATAACCATAAAGCATTAGTAACTCAAGAAAAGCATCAGAAAATTGAAGAGTAATCAGTGGCCTCTTACCCAAAGAGAAGTGGGAGGGAACTTTTTGTTGGCTGAATGGAAGTATCAATAGCCAAGAAGTTGCTTTAAGCATTACCCAACAACTGACGTAACAAAAAAGCCCAACTCAAACCTCAGAACTCTTGGTGCTGCTTGGTCATTAACTGGCTGTTTTGTGTTTGGTCAGAATTCAGTACTCTTTCTCTGCAGTTTGTATCACATAGATTGACATCCTTCTGCATTGTCTTTCCAACAAGCATCCCCTAAATCCCCCTGAGGTCTCTTTGGATGTAGAAACACAGGCAATTATTTTACCTGAGGAATAACATGAAGGTTATGGACTTCCAGAACTTGACAATACAGCATAAACCCTGTTCCAGCAGATACAGGCCATGGTGCATTAGTGTTCTCATGGCTTGAAACCATTTAGGGTTCACAACCTTTTTGTAGATGGTAACTGAGTTATTCTCCCTAATGAGCTTCATATTCTGTGATTCTGTGAATATGACTAGGATGTAGGGTGTGAATGTCTTTTATCACTTTCAAAATACATAAGAAAATGATCCATGAATTCTCTTGCTCAAGGTTTTTCACAGGCCAGTAACAAAGCAGATGTGAAGCCTATCCAGAAGGACATTTCTGATGTAGGACCCTCCTCTGTTGGCTGTGACTCTACAGGGCTCAAAGCCTTTCTCTGCCTCTCCTGCAGATCCCCTAAAACAATGTTAGGGCAAAACTTGTCAGGTGCTGAATAGTATTTGTGCCTTAGCCAAGCTGCAGCAATGTCATACACCAAGCAAGACAGGGGGGGAAGAAAAGAAGAGAAAAAAGGAAAGAGACAGTGAACTTCACTCCCAATGGACTCCAAATAACAAATACAACTAGTTGAGGTCAAGGATGTGTCAAGTCAGCAGCATGGTTACAGTCTTGAGAACAAAGCCTGAATCGAAATGCTTCCCATGGTTTATGTTGCAGTAACAACTAGGAAAGGTTTTCAAATCTTCAAACCAGTTGCCATGCCTGTCACATGGTATAGAAGCTCCCACTCTGTCATCTGCACAAATCCACTTGCATTCCCCCACTCGCATCCCCTGCTTTTCATTACATGGCATGTATAACCCTGTGGGCTGCAGGCTTTGCAATGCAGACAGCAGTAGCAATCTGCATGGCCTCTGGAGAAGTTTTGGCTGTTCTTAGATGGTCCAAAAGCCAGCAGTGATGCTAAAGACAAGAAAAAATCCATCTACCCCTCAAGGAAACTTAACAATATTTTCTGTAGTGATTATTGTAGCCAGAGATGCCCCTGTTTCCTAACAACCCTCACCCAGAATTTTGCCTTTGTCTAGTCATGTAACAATGCAAACAGATGAGGGAGGGAGCTGCCATCAGACAAGGCACAAAGCAGAGAGTACACACCACTCCCATCCCTCCGAGCAGCTGGGAACTGCAAACGTAACTACAAATTCCTGTCCATTGAAAACTGTATTTACTTATCTAAAACAAATCCACATATGTCACCATTGCCAAGGGCTCTAGGTTCCATTCTGGACCACAATGGGCGACAGTGATTCATATGCTTTCTAGATACCTTGCCAGAAGACTGGCCTTGCTGTGAGTGACAGGTTCTGGCCTTGCAAAAGCACAAGATGACTTGGTTTCAGAGCGTAAGTAGGAAACTTTGCACATATCCAGCAGAGAAACCCTTAGCCTCCTGGCTGGTGCTGCCCCATGAGAAGGCCCAGAGTTGTAGCTCCATCTCCCATCAGTGTTGTGTTCCCACAGGTCAGTCACACAGCTAATGAATTGGCACCACCATGCAAAAAAACCCAACAAAACAAAACAGGAAAGGAGCAGATCTTCCAGGTCTTCCTGCAAAACATCTCTTCCAAAACATTATATCCTGTCATGCTATCTTGTGCAAACTATATTAGCTACAACACACAGAAGATGACCCTATCCTGCTCTGTCTGTTCCCTGTGCCAGGGCATGGACCTGTGTGGAGCTGTAAACCCTTCTCCCACTGCTGGACTCCATGTGATCAACACCCAAAACTTTTGCTAGTGAAACCCTGGATCAATGTATTATCCCCTCTGAGGCTGGTGTCCCTTATCCCCAGACTCCTGCCTTTGGGTCAGACATGGCATGTTTTACTCAAAATTAACCTCCCACAGGTGCAGCAGGGCATATGATAAGGCGTGCAGATAGATTTACCTTCTTGGTTTTCCCAGACCTGTCCTGACAGCTTTTTCCATTCCTATTTTTCATTAAATCCAGGCCAGCAAGGAGGAGCAGAGAGTTCAATGCATCTGTTCACCACTAACTGTGACAAACAGCACAGGAAAGCTTTGCTAACCTGAAATGTATTGGCATATCTAACCAAAAACCCACTTGATTTCCCCTGTAAAGCAAAAGCTGTGAAAGGCCATTACTAGCAGGTTGCCCTTGCATGTGAAGTAATTGAATCAGGAAATGGGCAATGTGAGACAGGAGAGCTTAGCTGTCATTTTACAAAAACAATTAAAGGCATGAAATGTATCTTATGTATCTTAATGATATAATTAAGGCAAAATTCCAATCCACCATTAGTAGTGGCATTAATTACTGCAAGCACATTACATTCAGTATCACCGGAATGATGAAATCCCTTGTTACGCTGCTTTATTAACAAAATAAAAAGAAACACACACACAAAATATTATTTGCTCCTGAAGAGAAGCTCTAATGCAAAATTACTTTGGGAAAAACCTTGATTACTTTTGTCTGTTCAAGCTGATAGTAAGAGAAGTCAAAACAACACAGGGAAGAATACTATAAAATACTAGAAAACTGGTAGGACCTATCATGGGCTGTTACTGAAGGTGTACAGTGAGAAAATTACATGAATCAAAGTTAACTAATACAGTCATGGACCCAGTGAGCTCTTGCCATACACTGTCAAGAGACCTGTCCATCCCTCAAACAGTCCAGGACACTGGACAGCTGTCAGCACTATGTGCAGCCCAGTTTGCAAGCCCTCCCTACCTGTGGCCACCAGACAGCTGGGACAATCACCCTGAGCTGCCCCAGACTGTGGTCTCACTTTCCTCCACACTCTTGGATTTCAGCATTCCCAAGACTTGGAATGGCTCCATGTAATGCTCAGCTTTCAGAGGGGCCACAAGCCATATTTGTGTAGTCACACCTGGTGCAAACAGAGTCCTGTAATCCAATGGCCACTTGTAAATCTCATATTTGGTGCTCAAGCAGCCACTAATACAAGCAGGTCATCCCAAGTCCTATCCCATCTAAGTATGCACCCAGCAACCTCTTGGTTTCTGGGTTTCACAGCAGCTTTCACAAAGAGCCCCAAACATCTTGTAACCTTTTCCATTGCATGAGAAGTTAAACCCAGCTCATGTAAACAGCTGACTTCCCCATGTGCAAACCCTGTTTTCCAAAGTGCATTGGCCAGGTGCCATTGTGGTAGAGTCTTTTTTGCCACAAGCCCCTTTGGACGAGCCAAGCCATCTGCTCAGCTCCTAGGGAGCTGCTGCTCTCTCTCCTGCAGGGACACGTCAAAGCCAATTTGCTCCTTTTGACGCAGGCCCCTCCCCAGTTAGACTTTCCTGCCTTCCCTCAGCATTTACAGGCTGCAGAATGAAGCACAGCTGTTGAATCTCAACCATTTCCTACACTTTCCTAGAGAAACCCCCTCTCCACTAGCAGAAGAGCTTCATGCACTGCCACATTAGGGCACCCAGAACAGCAAAGGGAGGTGAGGGATGCTCCTGGGCAGAATGCTGACCCTGCAAGCTTTCCTTTATCATATAAAGAAATATGATTTCTTTACACACCAGCTATGTGCAGGACTTGCTTTCACCCACCTGAAGCAACTGAAATCTGCTGTCACCTTCAAGACCTGGTTTGCATCAGACAAGACCTCACCTGCCTTATATGAGGCAATTAATCACAGCTTTTCAGTTTTACAACTTATTTTATGGTTATTTATGTACTCTGCTCCCGCTCAGACTGGTGTTTCTCTGTGTTAGGTATCTGGGGTTTGGAGACAGTTTTGCAGGGCAAATACAAGGGCTTTGGAGCTGAGTTCCTTCACTGCGGAGGAGCCATTGATCAGCTGCTAAAAGGCCCTTGGATGTTGTGTAAAACTGTTTTACATATTGGGATAAATGGTGGAATTACTGATCTCAGAGCTGTGCAGCCATCAAATACACCTTTCCAACAAAAGGAGGAAGCCATCAATAACCTAATCAAATACCCTGTGGGTACATTTATTTCAGACTAGAAGCAAACTTATTAGACATGGAAGACTGTTTATATTGATTTTCAACACTTAATTCAGTTCAAGAAACAAAAATTAGAAAAATTAACCCCCTCAAGCCAGCCAGCCATGCAACTCCTGGGTGATAACTGCCAGAAGACAAGTGAGTGCATCAGCTGAGTGGAGGCCTGCTGAAAGAGAAGGATTTTCAGTTATGCCTGCTTGATTTGCTACATATACATCTCTTGTTGTAGGGGGAAAATCAATTAGCAAGAATAATTTGTTTCCAAACACATTGGTTAGAGAGAAACATTAGTTCAGAAACATTAATTTCTGGACAAATGTTTACAATTAAAATGCAATATTGATTCTACTTGAGTCCTGTACAGCCACCCGGTATCTCAGACAGATCTGAAGAAGAAACAAGGGTCTCCAGGAAAGGCAGATCAGGGTTGGCAGTGGTGGGAAGTGCCACTCGTCAATTTGCTCCGAGGATGTTGACATGCACTGATGGACAGGCCTGGGGGACTAGGTTGTTTCTGCAGCTGAACCTTGTTCCTTAAGCCATGAACAAGTCTTGGGTTAACAGGAACCCAGAAGCAGAGAGGAGGACAGCACATACAGACAGCACATGATGATAGAGCATAACATGATGCTAATATAACAAAGATAACAAACCTGATGGTTTGGGGATTTTTTCTGTATAGGGCTGATAATGCAGATTTTTTTAAAAAAGAAATGTATTTGTGCTGGACAACATTTGTGCTGTTTGCCAAAGTCCTAAAGTCAGACCAAGACAGAAAGTGAGCTATGGGCATAGTCTCCTGTGGGTGTCAGAACCTCCCACCCACAGCAGAACATGCAGAAGCAGCGACTCACGGCTGTGCTTTTACCCACGCACGGCACTGAAAGCCAGAGCAGGAAAACAAAACCAATGCCTTTTCCCATAACCCAAAACTTTAAGAGAAAAAATAAAATCTGTTTTCCAATCTCCCATTTGGTTCCAGCAATTACTCACAAGTAGTTAAAATTGCTCATGACTCAGTCTGAGAAGACCTCGATTCAGGGCAGAAACCTCACTGAGGAGTGGGGCATCTTCTGATGAATTGGAAGAGCTGAGTAAGCTTGAAAAATTTTTTGAAAGTTAGTCTACTTCCTTACAGCTTGGCTTCATACCGTGCTTTTCTACACCACAGAGAGTCTCAATCATATTCCTTGATGCTGTCCTTTTGTTCTCCAACACAGCTACTCAAACATCAGGCACCCCCAAACGGAAGAGTTTCCTTTGAAGCATCGCCAGGCTATAGGCAACAGCGACCACATCCTTCTGCACACATCAAGAGCAAGTGTGCTGAAGGTGCCTCGCCTTCCTCGACAGCTGTGGCACGTAAAGCACCTCTGGGCATTGCCTTCCGGAGGGGTTTTCTGCAGTAGAAATTGCTCTTCTGCCACAGGTTACTCAGTGGGTGTAAATTCTCAGCAGTAGGGAGCAAGTGCAGCCACTGTGCAAATTTGCAGAAATGTATTTTTATAAATAGTCTATTTGGGCATTTACAGTAAAATGTGGCCTGAAGAGGGTAAATAAGAGTTCCAGTTTCATGCCACTCTTGCAACATTACTGTAAGTCTATTCATATTTAGTACTTTTTCCTTCAAGTGCAGGGATTATACACTCAGCTGACCTTGCGCTGGCACAGAAGGAAAGGAAGCTTTCCAGACCTCCTGTTTGCAAAGCAATAAAACATAACAGGGCTTAGAGATCAGAGGGAAAATAAACAGATCCTCTCACTCATGCTCCCCCACTCTCCCCCCTTCCCCAACTTTTATTTAGCTCTGGCTCCTCCATCCCCATGAGAAGGCTGCCCTGGGAGTGGGGTGGCAGGGCACCAGGACCAGACTCTTGTGGAACCTCAAGCTTTTCTCCTTGGAACAGAAAATCAACAGACCTGCTCAAGAGAGCAGAGGGAAGCAGCAGTTCTCACAGGAAAAAAAAAATAGATATGAGAAAAAGCAAGCAGTGGGTTGTGCATCATTTGTTTTTCAACCCGATTCTGTTCATCTGAACCTTGCAGAGACTTGGCTTGAGATTCGAGAGTATAAAATCTGTGTCAGTTATAGCAACCTTTAAGGTCTTTTGAAGTAGCTTCCATGATACTAGAAAAGAGGATATGACTTCTGTGCTACCAATGCAGCAAGAGCCACCTTTTCCTCTCCATTTCTGATTGATGATAGTGAGGCCAGAGCAGAAAGGAGGAGGTGGGAGCCTGGTGCAAAGCCACCTGCCTTTGTGGGCATGCTGCTTTATACTTAAGTCTCCAACCTCTTTTTTAAAACCAAGCTGCTTATTAGAAATGCACATCAACAGCAAAGCAATAGCTTTGTACTTCAGTTACTCTCTTAATCAAATGCAACTTCACAGAGCCACGCTGATCCAATTGTTCAATGTCCAGGTTCCCTGCCTTTGCAAGAGATAAATACTCTGAGGAGCTGCATTTTGACTGGCATCCAAAACTCACCACTGGCTGCTGTGATTGTGATTTATTGCTGCTGCTAACAATCAATCTCAAGGCAACTGTGTGCATTTGAACTGAGAGTCAGGACTGCACGAGGGGGGTGGAACGAACACCCGCCAAGAGCTGACAACTAATGAATCCTGACCAGCAGTCAACACTCTCCCACACTTCTGCATTGCAAAACCTATTCCAAATGCACTGCATAGAGTGCTTCATGTCACCTCTCCTCTGCCTAGTCCAGAGCCATCAGCCTGAGCAGCCAGAGCTCTAAATTCCATTTATGCACCTTTTAATCTTACCCGATAACAGGCTCTCCCTAGGCAGAGCCAAGGAGGAAGCTGAAGAGCAGTGCAGCTACCAACCCAGCCTGCTGGGCATCATCACCCTGCAGACAAGGTATGCTCTCCAGCAGGCCTTGCTTACTCAGAGCAGCAGGTCACATTCCCCCTGGGGTGAAGTCAGGAGGCTCCAGAGCTGTGGTGATCAATGCACTCTCAGCCACAGAGGAAGAAAAAGCACACAGAGTCCCTGCATCATATTGCTCCGTGACACCCTGAAGCCTAGCTTTGGGTACACTAGAAAAATGCCATAAGGCTCAATCTCACCTCAAAAAGAGTAAGTACTAAATAGCTTTAGTAATTGCTTAAATAGACCCATTTCAGAGGATTTGTCTTTATGTCACCCAGGCATCTTCAGAAACCTGCAGCACCATTGAACCAAAACTCAGTCCCACTGAAGCAGCTAGAAAGACTAGTCAGGAAAGACCCCCTTCAACCACTCCCCTTCAGCTTCTACTTCACAGAAGAGCAGAGAAAACTAGCCACTCCCCTCCCTGGAGCTGTTTAAATTTGCCTCTATCAGGATTGTGCCCACCTGGGTCGCTCCCAGCTTCTGCCCTGTCTGCCCCCACCTGCCCCCTCATCAAGCAAAACCCATGAGTCTTCCTGCCCTGGCCTCAAAGCAGAGGGGTGAAGCATCTGCAGGGTTCTTGAGAAGGGGAAAGAATAAAGAGAAGGCAGTTTTGATGCCACCAAAGCAAATCTTAAGCAGTGCTATTCCAGCCTGATCACATCTTGCAGCATAACACAGGAATTCTTTTCTCTTTTCTCCTGTCCAGTCCTTTGCTGTTGAAACTGTGGCACATTCTGTTTTCTGTCAAAGCAATGGGAATTTCTAGGCTCTTTTTTAAAGAAAAGGAAAAAAAAAAAAAGAGACAAAAAAGATAGTAGCAAGTGTTTGGAGTAAATTCCCATTACAGCCAGGCTAGTCACCAGCAGGGATTCCTATGGGAGCATGTCACTTTCTCAATAAATCTCAGTGTACCCCATGGCTGTGACAGTTGCCATAGTAGAGAACGGGTGTTTTCCAGCCACCTTACTTGGGAGCTTCTCTCCCTGGTCAAGGCTTCCCCTCCCTTGAGAGTGAGGCAGGTCTCAGCCTGCACAGGGGCTTTCGGGCCAGCAGCATGGAGAAAAAACCCTCCAATAAATCAACCTGAGATAAAAGCAGCCTGGACAGTTTAAACAGCAAGAGGCTGATGCCAGGTCGTACAGCTTTCCCTCCTCAAGACACCCCCTCTATCTTTACTGGGCGGGAGTCATTGGTGGGGACCATCTGCGAGCACCTGGACTAGAGCTGAACAAGCCCTGGGGTGGGTTTTGCTTCCAGGTGCAAACTGGATTAGATGCAGGTGCAAGCAGTGACATGGTGCAAACTACCATCGAGTCTGCACCAGAAATGAATTGTCTGCTAGGGACACTGGGAACAGCAATTAAGAGGATCCTGAGAAGAATGATGGTGGACAGAGAGGAAGAGTTGAGATTAGGACAAGCAGATAAAATATGGAGACAAAAATGGGAAAAAAAAAAAAAAAAGAAAAACAAAAGAAAGCCACTGTGAAGTTCAGACACTTTGAAGCTGGAATTTGCACCTTCCAGCAAGCACAGCCAGGGAGGGCCAGAAGCACTACAACAAGGGTTCTGATGCTGGAAGCACAGGGAAAGCTGAATCTGATTTTTTAAGTCCTATTCAATTTGCACAAAAGAGAAATCTGTTTAAAATCAAAGCTTTTGCCACTTCTGGTTTCCAAGAGTTGCAAATTGTTCCTTCCACTGAGCTACAAAGACAAAAGGAAGAAAAAGGGTTAAAAATAATCTTTTGCTTATTAGCCCTACTGCAGTGTCCCCAGATCACCTCATTATCTGCAGAAAGGTAGCTTAGTAACAATATTTCTCTGCCCATTCCCACGCACTGTGCTGGTTGAACTTGGCTTTTTTTTTTTTTTGGTATTAAAAAAAATCCCCTTTGGAAAATGTGGTTTCAGCTGAGTTCCCATTTTCTGTGGGAAGATGTTGGTTTTAGCTGTGAATCCAAAAAGTAACAATGTCATTTCAAAGCAGTGATTCAAACTAAGACCTGCCCTTTGCCCCACCTCACTGCACCTGGAACAAGGTGGATGTTTCCCACCTGGATAATTGTGATCCTGAGGTCGGGGCAGAAGCATTGCCCCACCCCTCACCCTCCCTCTCCCCCTCACCCTTTTCTTTTTCTACCTCTA
>JANHGL010017896.1:0-12276 GCA_024611195.1 Ceyx melanurus | reverse complement strand
CGCCGGCCCCTTTCCCCCCAAAAAAGGCCCCTCCTGAAAACACAGTGGCTATTAAGTTGCTGAAAACAGCAGATTTCCACTGATACTATACAGATAAAGCTGACCATTAAATCGCAATTTAACATCCCCAGGCAGCAGTGGCTGCTGACAACCTCTAAAGCTTGTAATCCCATTTAACCCCCTCCTGTCATGAGCAGGGCCACCCTTTTAGAATAATGCAGACCAAATTAAACCTGACACGGCAACAAGAGAAATAAAAACCCCTTTAGCTTAAAAGTCATGCCACAGTAGGTAACCCTGACCTTCAGCTTCCCGCTCCCTTCTCCGGGGAGCCCCCCCCAGACGTTGGCGTTGACAGAGACGAGCGGGGAACCTCAAGGCGGTTGGATGTCCCTGGGGACAAATTAAAGGGAATTTTGCTAGACAATAGAAAGAAATGTCACCTGAGAGTGTCCGTCCGTCCCTCCGTCCACCCGCCTCCCCCCCCACCTTTTTTTTTTTTGTGTGTGTGTTTTTGTTTTTAAGTGTAGTAATAAAAGATGAGTCCAGTTGCTTCCCACCAACTGCTCCTGCGGCAGCGCTGCTCCCTGCGCTGCCGGCCGAGGGGCGTCCCTACCAGAGAGACCCCCGCCTGCGCCGCAGCCTCCCTGCCTCGGAGGGTGGCTCAGCTCTTCAAAGCCCACGGCTGGCACTTAGCGACGATTTCAGGAGGAAGCCGACCGCTTCTGAGGTTCCCTAATACAAACACAAACACCACCCCTCACCCCTTCAGTGCCCCCGCTCGGTTCCTGCCCGTAGTCCATCTGCTTTGTTAGGAGAGGAGGGGAGAGGCACGGCGGGGTGAGACCCGTCCTGCATTATTCACACACTGCTAGCCCAGGAGCACAGGAGGAGCTTTCAGACCTAATCCGGGCAACGTTGCCCTCATTACTCTGATCTCGTTTGCGAAAATAACGCCGTTCATTTGACAGTATTTTCGAGAATACTGAGCTATATGGACAAGCCTTTATAAACTGCATACATCCTCACCATTGCACCAGTGTCTGTGGATGGCCTTTCACACCAAATCTACACAAGCACACCCACCACATATTGCTCCCCAATTCTCTCCTCTGTTTACTACCTGCTGAAGAAAAGAGCCAAAAGTCAGAAAAGCACCTTTACATGCAGGTAAAGGTTGCACTGCCACTCTCATCAGTTTCTTTTTTTTCTCCTTGCGACAGATGCAATGGGTATACAAGTCTATAGCCAAAATACAAATCAACATATTTTTCTGTCTACCGATCTATCCATCTATGAATATACACCTGTAAGCAGCCAGACCTGCCCTCACTATCCAACACACTTTTCTCAGTGCTCCCCCCACCCGCTCTTATTTCTGGATGCTGAACAGCATGCAAACAAGACGCCTTGTAAACCACAGAGCTATGCCTGCTGCAGGAGAGATGAACTCCTGTATTGGAGTGGAAAGTTTGCTGTGGAAGTTGCAAGCTGTTTTCAGCAAGCCTCTGCCACAGACCCTGCCTGTACCGCACCACTCTGCCCGTAACTCACCACCAAGTCAAGTCACTCTCCCAGAGGCCGCACAGCAGGAATGAACTTCAGCGCTTCTAAATATTGGAGCACTAAAAGAGCAGGCTCATTACCTGGACACATGGCTTCTCATTACTCCATTGCTTCAGATGCCAAATCCCTTGGTGATGCAGATCGGCTCAAAAATTTGAAGTACTCCTTTCTTCCCCCCCCCCTTTCCCTCTTTCTTTCTTTTGTTCATTCTTTAAAAAAAAGAAAACAACAAAAAAAACCCCAAAACAACAACAAAAAAAGATGCCTTACTAAAGTTAGCTTAAATTTGTTAAGAATAAAACCGGCATAAATGTTTATTTCAACTTCCTAGTGCGGCAGTGTACCGAAGCCCAGCCCGCCCAAGCCTCTTTAGCAATGGAGTGGTTTATTTAATTTGTCAGTATAATAGAAGCAGCTGAGTGAGAGACAGAGAATGCAGTGTGGTATAAAAGAAACAAAGGCTAAAAGTACCACTATTTTGATTCCCTTTTTAAAATTACTTCCAAAGTGTGGTATCTATTGTGAAGAATAATGCTGAACAAAGCACAGTGTCTTGGCAATATTCACAGAGCTCATTCACAGAGCCAGTTCTGTCTGTACATTCAGAGGTAGAATACACTTATAAATGATGCATTGGAAGGACTATAGTTCCTATTGTATTCCCAGTGTAAACAAAAAGACAGACAGAAGCTGAATGGCATATGGGCAGCAGGGCCACACTTTATTCAACCATTCCAGCACCATTGTGAAGGTAAAATGCAATGGGAGTTCTTTCCCCTTCTAACTTAAAATCCAGCGAACACATTTTGGGTTAGGCTACCAATTTTATTTTTTTTTTTAAAATATATTTATATATATATAAACCCACAGATCTAGTGGTAATTTTGTACACTTCTGTGGAAAAGTGATCTCTAAATCAATCTGCAACAGGGGAAAGCTGTGTAGTGCTGGAGGTCATTCCCAATGGGAGTAAGAAGCCTCTGTCTGGATAAGAAAAAGGGTCTGTGTGGTGGCTGTGTAGGCGGGTGCTTGATGCATAGAGCCAAAATGGTCTGAAAGAGCAGTTTCAAAAGCTGGGAAGGAGGCTGAGGTGCTCAGGAGCTGACCTACCTGGGAAAAGATGCGCTATTGGAAGGTGCAACCTCTGTATGGACTGGAGTCTCCCTCTCTTTTCTCACCATTGTCCCCTATTTGTTAGCCAGCACAGACTATCTGAGCCTGCAAATGGAGATTGTCAACTTTGCCAGATGAGCGTAAATCGCCTTTACTAAGTCAGGTGGTGTCCCTGCTGAACAGTTTATGGTCAGAGAAAGCATCTTCACTATGAGCGGAAAGAAAAACCACTCACGTGGAGGAAAGATTAAAATTAGATGTGTCCTTTTTGCCCTTGCTGTGTCAGCTGATGCCAGGAAGTTTTATGATCACTAGCTCCTCTCCCTCGCTTTATATTTTCTGCTCTCACAAAAAGACTCACGTGCTGAAACTCTGCTCTGACTGGATTTGGTCTTTCCAATTCGTGCAGGCATGCCTGTGTCTGTGTGATACAGTGTTATCTGCTGCACATCACACGCCTCGGTTGCATTTGGAAGGATTTGTGCAAGTAGTGCTACGGGACAAGCCTTTCCCCTTTCCCTTTCCCTTTCCCTTTCCCTTTCCCTTTCCCTTTCCCTTTCCCTTTCCCTTTCCCTTTCCCTTTCCCTTTCCCTCTTTCCCTCTTTCCCTTCTTTTCCTTTCCTCTCTCCTTGATGATCACTGACTGAGTTCCAGCAACCAGATTAAGAATTGGGTGTTTGGTTTTGTCTGACAGCTGCTGGGTGCTCACTACATTTGGGGCAGGCAGGATTTCACACTTGTTTGAAGTCACTGGAGAACACTGTCCTCTGGGAGACGAGATGGGGTTCAAGTTGGTATTAGATCCATCTGCTGATGAGCCTGCCTGACCTGTTCTGGTATTAAAAAGCCTGCAGAATGTGCTTTGTTCTGATGTGACGGAGATTTTGCAACTTTCTGTCTTAGATAACTCACTGTTTTATCAAGATCTAACACAATCATATAAATACAAGAAAGCTCTAGATGAGGATTACTCAGCTTGATCCCTAAAGATGAGTGCCAGCCTCTCTTTCTGAGTATTTACAGCCTTTAATTAAAATTGAATCTGAAAATTCTGTGTCCCTGAGTACTTTCCTAAGTTCTTTGATTCTATTGACAAGAAAATAGTACTTGGATTAAAGCATGCTTGAAGTTTCCAGGGGAAAAAATAATGCTTTATTTTCTCTGTGAGCTGCAGCCTCCCAGAACCGAAGCCAAGAAATCCAGAATATTTTAGTGGCTGTGCTTAGATGTCAGCATTGATTGATGTTTGTGTCCTCCCACCAGGGTTTTTCTCCATAGGGATCAAGTTAGAAGAAGGGGCAGTCGGAAGAGGATCTGCAGCTGCAGTAGTACTACAGCCAGAGTGTGATCCAAAGTCCATTGAGAGACTTCATCAACTGCCTCACACACCACTGGGCACTGGGCAGAGTCCTGAGGGGAGTAGATAGTGGCATCGCATATGGCTAAAGGATGAGGAAAAAAACAAAGTCTGTGCCAACTAAATGAACAGGCGAGTGACCAACAGAAAAGAGCTTGGAATTTGGAAGACTTGGACAGACTCACCACTATTCAGAAGGCATGAAGTTTTTTCTTCTTTCAACTTGATAGAAATGATGTCATTATGTGCTGTGAATTTGAGATGTAGATGGACACATTTTGCATACCAGAAACCTATTTTAAATGGTACTCAAAAAATACAGCTATGACAATGAAAATTCCGATTTTTTTGAATGTACTTTGCTCTGTCTCTCAGGTAGGCACATATATTTTCATTCCTGAGTAATTATTAAATATGTACAGATGCCAGCTGGATACCACTAACTGAGAGTCAAAAAGTATTGATGAATATCTAGAGATTCATAGAATTTGGACAGATAATACAGACTTGCCGGACACTTATCACAGTCAGTGATGAAAAATTTCATTTCAAAATGAGCCAGCCTTTGCCAGTATTTTCCAAATCTGAAAGTCTCTTTCACCCCTAGGTATTTCAGAAAAAGCTGCTGGATCTTCACATGGAAGGACCTCTGCACATCTCTGCTCATGGGAAGGAGCTAAGTATTTATACAAATGTGTTGGGTTTATTTGGCATGTCAGTATAGATTGATTCTGTGACTATATTGTGAAAATGAAAAATAATCACTTTTTCAGACACTCATATTATGTCTGCAGGATTCCAAAGCAGGTATGGTTGTCACTATTATAACTTAACTATCAGAAGTAAAGTCAACTCATATTATCTAAAAAGTATTAACTGGGTGCAATATATAATTTGCTGTTTTATAAATGTGAGCCAAAATTTGTGGTTTCTTTTTTTTACATGTAGGGACCAACAAAGATTCCTGTTATGGTCATTGGGAGTGATTTATAGCCTGATAAGGGAAAAAACCCTCCTGGTCAGCCACAACGCTACTACCATCTGAGTGTTGTGAAATAAAAGATTCTTTTTGTGACTTTCTGGCACCTAAATTCTTCAAGATGTGAGTGAATGCCTGTAGAAAAGATTGATGTTTCAGGAAGAAAAAAAATTGTGCCAAGACCAGGTGGTAGACCCTAGGTGTTGAATTTCAGTGACTGGCCTAGCACACTGCATGTTGTATTAGGGCACTGATGGAAATGGAACATATAAAAAAATATATTGGAGGAAGAGATTTCATGGTTAGAAGTTTAATGCCTTATAGGTAACACAATGCCTAGAAATGTGTTTATGAGTGTCTGTATATCCTATTAAAAACAAACTAATTGATTTCAAATTTCAGCTACTTTCTATCCACAAAAAGACCAAGAAAAATTTAGAGAAATAATTTTTTGGAGAAATTGCATGGGGAGTACTTTTGAATTACAAATACATTCAAGAAAATTATAAGATGATTGAAGATAATTCATTAATAGATAGAGACTGAAATAATTTAATACATTATTCATGACATATTATTCTTTCAGCTCCCTTGTTGATGACCTTCTGGTTACTTTTTTTTTTTTTTTTTTTTTTAAAGTGCTAGGGGAAGACGTTCTTTACAAATGAATATCCAGAATTCATGACATAACCAAAATAATAAAATGTGGACATATTTTACAGCATAAGCATAAAGATGAAACTTCTTGCATCAGGCCAAGTTACAGCTACAGGATATAATCAGATGTTACTTCTGATTTATACCAGCATAACTAATATTAGAAAAGTGTCTTTTCACCTCAAAGATGATACAGCTTCCACTTGTTTTCCTTTACAAATCCATATTTTATGAACAATTCCCTCAAACACTGTTCTAAATGCCTGTTGGCATTTAATCATAGTCTAACAACATTTCGTTCTATATAGTTTTTATTGGTACACTAGTGAAGTTACTATATATACTAATGAAAGAGTTTTGGGAGGAGTGGATGGGTGAAATCCTGGCTTCCCATGGGTTCACAACCTACATTCCTACAGCCCATAACATAAGGACTGTGCTTCTTCCCCCTGTGTCCTGTGACTTCCCCTCTCCAACAGCCTGAGCCACATCCAGGTCTTTAAGGGATCTCCCGTGTCCCCATGCTGCA
Organism: Ceyx melanurus; assembly: GCA_024611195.1. Taxonomy (NCBI): domain Eukaryota; kingdom Metazoa; phylum Chordata; class Aves; order Coraciiformes; family Alcedinidae; genus Ceyx; species Ceyx melanurus. The sequence continues at coordinate 6,075 of JANHGL010017896.1, read as the reverse complement.
GTTCTTCTCCACTAACTCACTTTTAATGTGTTTTGACCTCCCTCCAGCACTTTCTACACTGCCCCATAACTTCCCAGAATGTTCAAGGTCCCTGATGAGCCTTCTACAAATCGGCAGTTTCTTCAGTTCCCTCTTCTGTCTTCTGCTACCAGCTGAACAAGAGGCAGCGTGTCTTGTGGGTGATTCTGTGCTGCATCTGTGCTTATTGACTGTGCAGTGTTTATTTACTAGTTTCAGAAGAGAGAACATCTGTGCGTGTGCTGCAATCTTCTGTCATTGGTGGGTAGGGATTGATTTGGATTTCTTTCCTCTCTGTAGCGGCTGCTTTCCTTGAAACAAGAAACATTTAATCTCTCTGAGACACTCTTGATTTGACATAGTAAAAGCTGGTAAGGATGAGAGAGAGCTGGATATATGAAGATCAAAAATACATAAGGCTACTCTTTTTAGGAATCCAGGCTAAAATCTGCTTAATGGGTAGTTTCCCTTTTAAGCTATTAAGTGTACTGACTTCTATCCACTTGTTTCTCACTGAATTTCAACTCAGTCTTTTCTTGTCATCTAGTAAAGCATAAGAATAGGAAAGGCAAACTGTATTCTATTTATTTTCTAATCCGGTATCCTTCAGTGGATTGCTTAGTAAATGGACATATGCCATACATTTTTTCTTTTTTCAGTTTTCATCTTTTCTCTCTCCTCTAATTCCCTTCTATCTGCCACTGTTTTATGCTTTAGAGATTCTTACAGTCTTCTTTCCTAGCTACATTATATTAAAGCTTCTCTGTTCTAATCCTTTCACTTGCTGCCCCAATTCATCACTTTATAAGAACTTGGATTCTTGCCCTTATATTCACTGTCTAGCTGTTACCTTTCATTTTGCATCCTTGCAAAACAGTTTTCTCCTTTAACCATCTCTTTTCACTCTTGGTCCTGTTTATTTATTTTCCTTTAGTTTTTTTTATCCTTTAGTTTTCTATAGCCTCTCCTCATAATCTGAATCCCATTTCCTGTAGTAAGAGTCTGTCAGATTAAACATTATTGCTACCTTTTATGCTCTATTTGCTACATTCTTATTTGAAAGAACATTAGTTTTGTTTCCAAAATTAATGTTACCAGTTTCTGAATTATCATGAGCAAGTTTCAAAGTTATTTTCCACAAGAAAGTTGATTGCTTACTTCCAACAATCCAAAAATAAAGCAAATTAATAACTGTAAATTAAGATGAAGATGGTAACAACATTTAGCACTTATAAGATACTTTTCATCGAGGTATTATACATAAGTGGATAGGGGTAAGTGCTTACAAGTACTACATTTCTTGACATGAAAACAGTTTGTAAAAGACCCTAACAGGCAGGAATTTTCTTTCCTAAATTCATGTTCTAACTGCATTTGACACCCCCCGCCCAAAAAAAAATAATCCCAGATGATGTCAGCTCCTTAGCAATAATACACTTCTGCATCATTCTGCTGGTTTTACAAGCAGGTTGAAGAGATGATCTTATGGGAGATATCACTAGGTGTGGGCATGACTATCTACTGTTCAGGAGTAGATACCTAATACTTGGACTTGGAGTGATGTTATACAGATTGGATTTGCTGTACAGATTGTTCTTCAGTACCTGAGGGCAGCTTGTATACATCTATGTGTTTCACAGAATCTTGGAATGATTAATATTTTTTAAATGAATACTGTTGCTATTTTTTCCATAACATCCTTTCCTTTTTATGTTAGTTACATTTTCTAGAATAAATATTTTCCCTCTCACAGACCATCCCCTCTAGTGTTACAAAAACAGAAAATCAAAGGAAAAAATAATTTGTTTTCATGGGAAAGTAAACCAATCATATAATTCTCCTATATTTACTTGGGGAAAATTAATCACTTAGCAGCATTAGAAGTATTGAATTGTTAAATATAATCCTGAAGGAATCTGCTGGGACAAAGCCCATCAGTCTTTCACTGGACAAATGTAATGTCAGGTTGCACTTCCCTGAGACTGTAATAGACAGTAATAGTTAAAGAAGAAAGACAGCAGAGGCATTCTTCCTTGATCCAGAAGCCAGTTTCATCCTAGTGCACCTAAAGATTTGACTACAATTAATCAGTATACACACTGAAGCAGTGATGTAATGCTGATGGTTTTAGCAAGACCTTCACCCATTATGCTGAGACTGCATGTGCCATTTAAGATCAGCTGTGGTGCATTTAGAGTGGAGCCTTGCAGAGAAAACACACAGTTTTCTTTCTGATAGTGGTCTGACTTGTCTTTGCCTTGTCTCATTTTTGCACAGAAAAGGAGCAGCAAACATCTCTTTCAAAGGAAGGATACATTTTCAGGACACATATTGTTTTTCCCCTTATGTGAATAAAAAGAGAGTCATTACCTTCAAGCTGTGGAGCTTCAACCTCTGAAACGTATGCTACTTGGAATTCCCTCTGTATGACTGTGGGATGTGCTAGAGATAGATATTCTTGATTTCAAAATTTGTAGAGTTCCCTGAATCATTGCTGTTCTTTCTGGCAAACTCTTTGGAGGCTTCATTTAGTGTTTATTTGCCAAGAACAGTGAAGTCTGAGGATTCCTCTGAAGGTGTTCTACAGAATAACAGTCTTGCTGACAAAGAACCAGTTGACAAATCACCCAGAACACTGATAGGCACTTTGTGCCATTGATGCACCATAGACTTGCTGCACTTGTCTCTCTTTGTGCTGCCATGTTGGCAATGGCTGGAGATTGCTTAATGCAGATTATGCAGGAGAGGCACAAGAACCATTATTTCCATTGTATTATCTTAAAGCTGGACTTTGAAAAGAAAAACCTGCATTAGCACCATTTACTATGCAACAGTGCTTCAGTATACAAGTGGCTGTGGTCAGTAGAGAAGTGAACTTTAAAAACAAAAGGCAAGTGATAGCAATAAAAGACTAAAAAAAAAAAGTAGTTATGTAGTTGCTTTTTTTCTTCTAAAATAGGTTTTTAGTAAATTTCTCCTTTGCTTCGGTTCATTTATCACTGATTAGGAGTGTCATACATTGTAAAGCCAGAAAGAGCTGTTACAGTCAGCTGTTATGACTGCTGGTGTAACACAGGCCATATAGGTTTTGTAGAATAATTCTATTAAATACTAGGGATAGTATTTCATAAAACATCAAATCTTAAGTAAAAACACCCAGCGATGGTGAATCAACCATAGCTACATATTGCTTGAGGGGCAATTATGTTTACAGTTAAGGACAAATATGTTATTCCCAAACTGTCACCTTTTAACTTTGTGCTCAGGCTCTTTCACTTGTGTTCTAGTCAGAAGAGCCCTCCATTAATGCATTTTTGCTCCTTGTGTTTATACTTTCAAATTGCCATCAAATAAATTTTAAGCCTTCTCTTCATTTAAACAAGTTGAATTTCTCTTGCTCTAAACCATGTTTCCAATTTTTTAAAACATTCTTGTGATTCTTCTCTATATTCCCTCTAACTTATTATGCTTGCTATTGAACTGAGTACACAACAACCAGGCAGAGGATCTGAAAAGCCATCTCAGCAGTCCTCCTTTCTACTCCTGTTTCTTTATGAAGATCTGAGCTAGTATTTTACCACAGTAGTAGATTGAGAGTTCACATTCAGTTGGTTACTAATCATGACCCTTAAATCTTTTTTAGGACAATTTTTCTAAGTATGGGAGATTCCAGTCTTCAAATGATCTTCCAGCTCTGTCTTTTGGAAGAACTGTCATTTGCTACTAACCCATTTGCTCCCTCAAAGCAGATTTCTTACGATTTTCACACACACAAACACAGATGTTAGAGGTTGGAAGGGACAAGACATCCAGTAATTTTCTGTCTCCATGAATTGTCCTGGCCACACTAGGTTGTAAAGGAATCATGCTACTTGAAAGCCTTTAAAAAGTGTTATTCATGTTTGATGTCCTAAGCTTAAGGAAGGACGTGTGCTCTCTGACAAACATATTAAGAAAATATTTGACTAATAATTGAGTTATCTTTAATTGGAGATTAGCCAATAGTTTACTGTGACAGGTACTCATAGTTTTCAATTGCTCATTGTCCATAAAAGAGATCCCTTTTCTATCAGTTTCTAGCACTTTTACCCATATGTAAAAGCTCATTACGTTCTATATCACTTTTAACCTCCTTCCAAGTCCAAAACATAATTTCCCTAAATGTCTACTTCATAACTAATCCTGTCTTCATACACTGTTTTTGGTCCTAGATGGTCCTGTTCCCCATTCCTTTTGTCTTCTGTTTTGAGTGCCAGTCCCATCAAGAGATTCCTCTGCTTCCTGTCCCCACTTCCCTCTTAGTCTGACAGCATCATGGTCTGGAGGAGGAATGTGTGAAGAGAAGCTGTACAGTTGAGGAATGGAAGAAGGAGAACACAGACAGATGTCCTGAAGTGATCACATGAGCACTCTCAACATCTTATCACTTGCCATCAGAAAAGCAGCTCAGGAAAATTGCTCAGTAGGTGTTCCTTGCCCTGCTTCAGGCAAAGACAATTGAGTTAGCTCAAGTTACAACTAGCACTGGCTAAAATAACCTGTCTCATTTTGCCTGAGATTGGGCTGCACACAAATACATCACTTTATTCCACTATGTAACCTCCAGTGCTGGCGTGGAAGCAAATGGTTGGGGATGGCAATTTCTGAAACTGGTGTGGCTGCTAGCAATATGCAGCTGGATCAATTAGGCTAATCTGAACTGGTTTACACCCTAGACTTTACAATTCAGCTCAAATGGCTTTGTGTGTAAATGTTTCCTTACTGGCTTACATGAGTGTGTACTTTCTGTTTAGCTTGGAGTTAAATGTAAAAATTCAGATAATAAAAGTCAGGTTAAGCTGTAATGTGCTCTCAAATTAAATTGCTGCATTTGATATTGATCGGAGGGAACAAGGACTGTTTAGTCTGGAGAAGAGGAGGCAGAGGGGAGACCTTTTTGCTCTCTACAACTGCGTGAAAGGATTTTGTAGTGAGGTGGGTGTTGGTCTCTTCTCCCAAGTAACTAGTGATAGGTCAAGAGGAAATGGGCTGAAGTTGCACTGGGGAGGTTGAGATTGGATATTAGGAAAAATTTCTATACTGAAAGAGTTTTGAGGCATTGGAACAGGCTGCCCAGGGAGATGGTGGAGTCACCATCTCTAGAGGTTTTCAAAAAACGTGTAGATGTTGCACTTTGGAACATGGTTTAGTGGTCATGATAACGTTGGATTGATGGTCAGTCTTGATGATCTTAGAGGACTTTTCCAACATTAATGATTCTATGACTCTGTGATTCCGTGTAAACTCCTGCAACACTAAATAAATGAAGAAAGAAAAAGTACCAAAAAGGTGAAATGAATGAAGGTATGAATGTGGAAATGAAATATGTCAGTTCCACTTTAACAAAACAACCGATTTAAAATTCATATGGCAAAATTTGTGCCATTCTCATTAATTAGAGTTCTATACCAATTTAATCAATGGGATTGTTCACTAATTCTCTTTAAAGGAAGGACTTAAGCCTGTGTGTGAATGCTTGCTTACCTGCAAGCATAAAAACATTGCCATTGCTTGTGTGCTTACATTAAACATGTTGCATGCTGGATCACAGCTGAAGTTTGCAGCGATCAGCTTAGAGTTACAGACTGATGCTGCTAGAACTTTATGTCTTATTACATGGTGATAAAACAGTAGAGAGGTTATTAGGCTGAACAACAGAGCCCAAAACATTTTAATAAAATAAAATTACTATCTCTTCAAATAAAATGAAGTTAAATTGGTTGAATATCTGACTGGATTCTTGTATTTGATAAAAACAACCAATATTATAAAATATTTCACATTCTTTGTATTCTTAAGGACAAAAGGAATTCTTACCCCATGGATGACCTGGATGAGGGGATAGAGAGCACCCTCAGCAAGTCTGCTGATGACACCAAACTGGGAGGAGTGGCTGACACACCAGCAGGCTGTGCTGCCATCCAGACAGACCTGGACAGGCTGGAGAGCTGGGCAGGGAGAAATTTAATGAAATTTAACAAGAGCAAGTGTAAGGTGCTACATCTGGGGAAGAACAAC
>JANHGL010017891.1:0-14276 GCA_024611195.1 Ceyx melanurus | reverse complement strand
ATCAAAAGGACAGTTTCTTGACCTGGCTAGAAAGAATTTTAATTTTTCTCTATTCTTTGGCTAGCAAATGAAATACTGCATGTAAAGATTATTTGGAATTAGATGGGTAATTTAATGAGGGACCAGCTGTTACAATATTCAATATTAAACATTTAATTATTTTTTCCCTTTACTAGTCAAAATTACTTTTCAGCTGAGAGGTGTTGCACCAATTTTTATTTCTCTGAACCGTTAATTATGTTTAACTGGTATGTCCTGTTCCAAGTCAGCTTTGATTCACTGTTGTTGTGGTTGCTAAATATGTATTGGGTTCTTCAAGATTTTACCCTACATATTTGCATTTGGGTAATGTAAATTCAAGCTACATGATTTAAAATAGAAGATCAATATAGGTAAATTTATTTTTCTTCACCATAAGTGATGCTATAACCATGGCTTCCATACCAGACATGCCTGGGTTCAGTTGGAGCCCAAGTATGGGAATCTTGACAAAGCACATCCTTCAAAACTTTCAACAGTGAGAGCTCATTTCTCTTAAAACTGATTACAAAGGATCTGATTCAGGATTTAATGATATAAAACAGCTGTAACATTTTACTGTGTGCAGCTTCCCCTACTTTCCAGAAATTATTGGCTCAGTCTTACAAGCTGCTGCTTATGCCAGTTGTCCTGCTGAAACTTTGATGAAATCACTCACATGTTTTTGTTTTTGATTGGGTTTTTTTGTTTGTTTGTTTTGTTTATGGAAGGATGTCACCCTGATCTGGGTGAAATACATAATGTATCTGGAGTGTGAAATTACTTGCCAGATATATAAACTGAATAAATAGAGCAAAATGCAGAGGGTCTGATGAAATTACCAAAAGGATGTTTCAAGCTGAAACACAAGAAAAAAAGGCGTCATCTAATACACCACATTGAGTGTATGCAAATTTTCTGCCGGTGCTGTTAGTTTGGAGACAAATTACAGTAACAAATTTAGAGAAAATAAGTAGATCATATACTCAACACATTAGAACTCTGATCCTGCAAATGCATTTCTATTTGTTTGATATAAAACCTTCCCAATGCTAGTTTTAAACAGATTTAAGAATAAATAGGTATCCTTCAGGAAAGTGGGACTGATAATATCCTAAAACCATGCTCGAGCATGGACAGTCTAGAGGCTCAAATTATGTCTTTCCTAAACAGATATTATTTTAAAGATTTTACCAATGCAGGAGCATGTTTATGTACATAAACATACTGATATGCAGAACAGATCTGGCTTTCTTCTGTTTCTTATTAGAGCATTGTTCACTACTACGTGAGCTGTTTTTGTGAACTTGTCCTTCCACCTTGTTTTCAATTGTGCAGCCATAGTTCCTTCAACATAGGTTACGGCTTTGCAGTTTTAGTCCAAACTTCTGTTTGGTCACTGTTCTTCATTTAAGCTTAAAATATGTAAGAAAGCCTCTCATGTAATGGGAAAACTTGCCATAAAAATGTATAAAGGTTTTCTTGGGTACATGTTTTCACATTTAATAAAAATACAATTTTCAGTTATAAATTGAAATGGTCACTTTCTAGACACTATTTAATTTCAATGTTCAAAAGAATTTGAGGGGGAAAATAATTACCTTAATTTTTTTTTTTATTTATTTGAATCATAAATATTTGCTGAAAGACATGGTTTTGGGGAGCTCAGATCTAAATAACAAGATTTAGTACCTAGTTGCTATGAATAATGCAGCTGGACTTTACATTAAAAGCTCCTTCCACATCCCCAAAAGTGGATTGCCTAACATCTGATATGTGTGACTTTGTAAAAACCTAATTCACAAATAGTCACTTCATTTGTATATTGTGTTGTCACTGTATCTCATGGATGATTCAGGGTATCCCTTAGCTTTGCAGGGTTCTCTGTTTGTATCTCTTAGAAGAGTAGCCAAGTGGTCTAACAGGCTCGTTCACAGGGTCTGTTAATTAAGGACTGTATAATATATCCACCTGCTGTGCACTCAGAAACAAGGTATTTGTACGCTACCTCGCTGCTCTCTTGAGAACTCGTGCAATTCTTCTTGCAGTCAGGTCTGGGGATCCTTTAAGATTTTACAATGCCGAGACAAGAAGTTTAATTTTGCTAAGATGAAATTCTGGCATTTTAGCACCAGTTTTCATAGAGAATCAGCACAAAACATGGGGATATTGAAAGGGGATGCATTTTCTTAATACCCTGGGTGCACTAGGAAATAGACCATATAATTTAGATGTAGGTCTGTTAAAAAGATATATATACAGCTCCTCAGATTAGGAGGGAATTATAACAATAAGCATGACCAAACCTATGTTTGTCCCTATAGAGTGAAATCATTACTAATCACTTTTTCTGTGAAGAATTATTGCTATGGAATGACTGCTCTAATCATTGAGAAGCCAGATTATCAACTGGATGAACTGGATGTTTGTAGGCTTTATTTTTGTTGTTTGATCTATGTGGATTTTTCTCTGTTGTTTGAATTTTCCCATTAAATGTACCATGCCAGATCTTTGAACAAAAGTAAGAATAATTTGCCCAATAAACATACAGAAAGTTTTCACATCTGTAACTACAGTCCTACTGTAGAGAGTTTATTTCATCTGAGACACTAAGCATAACAAATACAGAGTGGCAGTGCAATGTCCAAAAGCTCTTGAGGTTCGAGATGTGCATATCACAGGTTAAATTAGATGATTTCTAAAAATGACATAAAATAGCTTGAAACAGAAGCTGGTGTCTGTGATACAGATTGGAGGAAGATGAAAATCTGAATGGAGCACCTTTAACTGAAATAGAAACTTACTAAACCTGTAATTTACTCAGAGAGTTTGAAAAGCAATGTTAGCAGCAAAAGCTGGTCTTCAGTAGTGCTGTCTTTTAATGCTGAGATGCTTCCTGCACAGTCTGTGATTCCTAGCAGAGAAGCTGGGTTTCTTGACCTTAGGCAGGTTTTTGTACCAGGGACTGTGATATCCATGGGCCACACCTTTGGTTACAGCTGAGCAAAGTGCAGGTGCCCTTTAGTGGATGTTGGAGACCATCTCTGACCGGAGCACAGAGCAACAGTTTAGCGAAAAAGAAAAGCACTGTTTGCTAAATCGTTGTCTATAAACATGATGTTCAAAAGCAGGTATAAAGTGTCCCATGGCCTAATTTAATTTTTCTGATTACCTCCTAGTTTTGATTTGATTTACATTTACATAAATTATAAAGAAAGAGAATACTTGTTCCTAAACTAGGTCTGAAATACAGACATGGAAGAGTGGCATTATTAAAGTGGAAACTGGAGCATTCTGTTAGTTGAGAATTAAGTCAATTTTTATTACTTTGTTTCAGGACAAAACACATCCATACGATGTATTTTTTTAACCTTGTAGTGGCTGTTTGAGAAGTGTGAAGCAAAATGCTGTATATGCTTAGAGACCAATTTTGAGGGCTTTTTTTCTTTTCTGGCAAGTATCCCCTTGCAAAAATGTTGCGGTGCATCTATTCTGTGCATGTGTGCCTAAAACCACAAAAACGAATTGATTTTTTTAATAGATTGCTGTACACACATCTGGCAAACACTTGTTTCTGGTGGGAAGAGGAGGATAGCTGGTGTGTTAGCATATTTATGTGGATTACTTAAAAGCATTGGTAAACTATTGTCAACTTTGTTCACATTGCACAAGATACTCTATGTAGTCTACTGCTGGCATTATAACCTCAGTGATCCATGAATATTCTATAAATTCCTGTAGGTTTTGTGTAAGAAACATTGTCACCATTGCTTACTACTGTAAATTCTTGTTTTGAAGCAAGAGGTGGCTTTTGATTGTACAGCCTTGTGTATTATATTCTACAACAGTACTTGTTCTGTCATCAAAACTTGCTGTTCACATATAGTTTAAAGCTTTGTTAAGCACGCTTAGTGGCTTCAGAATTTATTTCAAACAGCAGATATATAAGCCATTTACAGGAATATTAAATGTAATGTAAGAGAATTCAACCCAGTTCATATATCCTTTTTGGGAGCTTGGGGCTGGGTTTTAGCAGGCAGCTGCAGGTTAGCATATGCCATGGCTGGGTACTGGGTACGAAGCATGTGCTTCCCAACTGTGGGTGCCTGCGAGCCTGAGACCAGACCCTGTGCAGGCAATGCAACGGAAAGTCTCTCTTGCTTTCCTGGCCACGGCACCTGTGGAATCTCAGCAGACTGCTGCAGAGGGGCTCGACAACCTGCAGGCTTCCCTGCACTGACTGAGCAAAGACAAGCCAGGTTTTCCTCTGGCATCTCTGGTTTGTTTTTTTTTTTAAACAAAACCAAACAACTTCTGCATCAGTGCTAGGACAGAAACCCATCTCTAAGGGTATGCGGGATAAAACACTGCCTCCATATTGTGTCCTTGGATCCAGATACAACAAACTGTACATGAGGCAATGTTGTAAGGAGAATTCCATTATTTATCTGTTTATCAAGATGAAAGAATAATCTGAATTCTTGAACTCTGAATTCTTGTTTTAATTCATATTTTATTATATACAGCAAAGACATTAACATGTATATGTGTTCTCTGCTAGTTTCTGGCGTAAGACATTAAATCCTGTCTAGACTGACTTGAAAAGTAAAAAAACTGGGAAAGTTGAATGGGATTCTTACTTTTATTATATCAAGTTGTGTGTTTTATTTGTTTTTATTGATAGTTTAAATGACTAGGTTAATCTTTTGAATAAAGGCAGTCTTTGTGACTTTGCACCTTTGCCATGTCACATGAGACTTTGAGTATTTGCAATAAACACTCCTTACACTTCCAAGCCAATATGTAGATAATTTCCCTACATTTCTAAGGTCAAAGAAAAGTGTCTACAGATTACTTCATTCCTTTATAGCAAACAACAGGGTAATCCAAACCCCATAATCCTAAGTGTTTGCACATCACATTTAAACAATTGAGCAAGTGTATTTAAAAAAAAATAAATTACCTTCATCATCATAAAGGAAATTAATGTTGAAACTCCAGTCTCTGCAAGTAAAGAAAACCTCAGTAAATTTCCAGACCAACAAGAATTTGATTTGTCGATATTAATATAGAAAATACATGCAAAACTTGATACTGCCTCCGACCTTAAGCATTAATGTTGATAATATTTGGGGATCTCACCAAGTCTGTATTTCAGAACAGCTGTATTTCTCCTCAGTGTGTGCTTTATCTTCACTATTGACAGCTACAACAGAAAGCCAGTGCACGCCATACTGGAAGAGCTCAGAAGCATGGTGATAAAAATATCCACAGCATCATAAATATGCAGAGTGTGGGTGTTGTGTTAAGATGAATGACCACTCCAATCGCAAACTTCTCCGGACCTTGTGTGTAATTTCTAAAAGCAACCACTGGGATGGTTTTATAAGGGCAGTAGTCTGTGTTGATGAAAGATTCAACAAGCTGCCTGACAGTGATCCCATTCCAAATGGCTTAGGCTCTTGCTTTGGGGGATTGTAACTATCCCAGCTGCAGCCCTCAGAAGGAGTTGTGCCATGGATACATCTTTATCTGGAGTCCTTAGACTGTATCAGAAAACAGACCTGCTCCTGAGGGCTTCCCTTCCTTCAAAATCCTTTCTGAAATAGCTGTTTTCCACAGCTGTTGCCATGCTGGGAGGTTTGGTGGTGTTCTGTGCACATGACCCTGTGTGTGTTTGTATATTGAGAGAGCACCCCCTCAGGGAGACAGTGTAGCACAGCTCCAGTGGCCAGAGAAGCTGCTTTATGTAAGGATCAAACAGGGGAAATAAGGTCACAAAATCAAGCTTTGCTGTTCTATGTTAAAAAAGTTCCTTGCAAGACCAGGGAGCTGCAAAGATGTGGATTGTGTGGGTCACTCATGACAAGGCCTATCTGGGTTGGAGCCTCAGCCAAGGCTCTTAAAGACTGTTTTGCAATGGTAATGTCATGCTACCTGAGCAGACTTGTTTCCACACCGTGGCCTGATTCATCCTACCCTAATTTTAGCTGGGTAAAAATGACCAGCCTAGGTCTCTTCTGTAAGTCAGAAGAGGGACAGAAGAGGAGATGCCTCTGGAAGACTGTATTATTGTACCAATTGCCCTCTGCACTGATGATTCCTGCACACTTTTAAAGGCCTATAATTAGGTGGAATGAATCCAAGGTTTTATATTTAGCTTCACATTTCTGTACACATAGGTGTGGTTGTTTCAGCCTGGTATGGACAAGAATAATGCAGCTCCTTAAGAACCTGAATCTGAGTGGCTTTCAGAGGAGTTTCTGAAGCCTTCAATCTCAAACACAAGATTTTTGTCCCATAGTTGTTATTTTCTACATCCTTACTTGCTTTTTTTATAAAAAAGTGTAACTTGAACTAACCTGTTTGAACACTTCTAGAAGGTCTATACTCACCTGAAATCCTTGCCTTTCTTTGTTAAGTGAGTTTTTTCACTCTGCCTGCATAGATTCATTCATTGAAAGCAACAGGTGAAGAAACTGTTGTGTATATGAATCAACACCAGCGGCAGCATAAACTGCTTTTAAATTAATTTGTGAGGTTGTAATGAAGATATTAATGTTCATGCTTTCTAGGGATAGATAAAGATTCCTTTCCCAAGAGCCTTAAGGAATAAATATAGGAGCTCCTGATTTGGGGAATGCAGGTAATAGCAGCAGCAGTTTACGGGTGAGGTTTTTAGTAGTCCTGTGGAAAATGCATATGATTTCACATGCTGGTTTGGAAATGAGGGAAGTACCCATTTTCAGACAGATCTGATGTTTGCCGACAGCATTACTGTGGATTAGCAAAGCCCGTTTATAGCAGTTTCCATGTCAGGCTTGCACCATACACCTGCCTTGGTCTAGTTCAACTTCTGTATCTATCTTACCTGCCAGTACAAAACCGTAAGAGCAGTTGTACCAATTCTTGTTGCCAGCTGGGGAACAGCTGAAGTTTAAAAATGTGTTGTAAAAGGTCTTGTAACTTGCACCTTTTTCAGCTTCATGAAGTGTCCACATTCTCACAGCTGGGCACCGAGGCAGCTGCTGCCTCCAAAGTTGCCATATAACTTCACCACACTGAAGTGGGTGTCATTTTTTTCTGAGTTTCACTGAAGCAGTACTGATACATTTCCTTCATTTCCCAAGTTGCAAATCACTCAGTGTTGAAAATTATATGCATTTTGTGTAGCTATAAATGGAAAATTTGAGAGTTCTTTCTTATTAAATGCCAATAGAATCCCTACTCTGGTGTTCAGTTATTCTGAGTGACAAACAACCAAAATGCTGTCCCCACAGATTATTTTAGCCTCATGTCTTCATGAAAATGGATGTGAACTTCCATTTACCATTTCTGGGTTCTCAGTGAGTTCTGGGACAGAGGTAAAATGGTTGCAGTGGGAGAGATTGGCCATGGCAGCCACTTACTGACAGCTTTTCAGATGCATAAACTCATTCTGTCTGCTGCCTGATGCTCTTCCCATGTTCTTGGTGGATCACCATGTTCTTGAGTATCCTGATGGATATTGTCAGCCAGTGGAGGAAAGGTGGACAAGCTCATGAACCAGGAAGGGCACTAATGTAGCAAGCAGTGAGCTCTCTTGTCCAGCAACCATTCCTTTTTAATGATTAACTTTCAATTAGCATTTGTATCTTCAGATACTATTTTACCTTTCAGTATCTTGAGGTGGTATGAGCAAAATATATATGAATTTATATAGTTACAAGAAATATAGTTTCTATCATGCCTTTGTAATTCTCTTCAGCTTCAGTTTCTATAAGCTATGAGCACAATGACATACCACAGCAATGCATGCCATCTCTTAGCTTTTCTCTGCACAAGCTTGCATGCTGGAAATTAGAAATACTGCTGTATAAACTGCTACATGGTTTACCCAATACACATATTTTTCTTTTTTTTTTTTTTCTCAAAACTCCCATGAACCTGAAAGTTAGCAATGGCTTAAAGGGGGTTTTGTAAAAATGATGCAGGGAGAAACTATTCAGTAGTTTACAGAATGCTGTAAATTGTCTTCTCAGCAACAAAATGTAGTATTTCAGCAGTAACTTCCTAGTGAAAACACTGAGTGTGTTTATCACCTGAGATTTTAAGAAAAAGAAGTGTCAGACTGTGTGTCTCTCATCTGAATTTGACATTTAACCAGTAATAGTGAGGTATGGACCTCAGTTTTAGATAAATGTTCATGATACACCAATCAACGCAGAACTGAAAGGTGAACAGCTTTGTTTTAGTATTGCAGCTACACATCATGAAACCACCCTTTTCCAGAGGTTCTGTTTTGAATTTTTTTTATTTTTTTTAATACATTTTCACCATGGAAGTATTTTTCTACATAGTTACCTGCGTCTTTCTTTCACCAACCAAAATAGTCTGTAGCCTTCTGCCCTGTGGAGAAGGACAGTCTTTGTGCTTGCCCAGAGAATTAGCAGAAATTTCATCCAAGCCATAAAGCCTCTTATATTACTCTGTGTTTACGTGATTGAAACAACTAGGGATAGGAACTTCAGGAATAATTAGGTCTCTCTACCCTCCGTTTTACTCTCTCTGTACTTCATAGGGTCTTGGCTGTGTCTTTTCAGTGTGGCTAAGCATCGTATGAGATTCAGGTTATGGAGATAGCATTGGAGCTGAAAGACTTACTTTTGGTAGCAAGGAGTAATGGGTGCTTGCAAACAAGCCTGACACACAGAATAAAAATTCAAGATGGTACCAGTACATCAGACTCTGTACTACAGTGGAGATTTTTAGCTTTCATCATCTGTGTTTTACTTTACAGGAGTTGGGGAATCCCAAATCACATAGGGAACTTAAAATGAATTTCATTCGATCATTTTATAAAGTCTAACTTCAAAATGCACTATGATTTATTACAAAAATGTATTTCCTTCTGTTTGCTGACATGGTTGTTCCATTTTGTGATAAGTTAAACTCAGCAGTTAATTTGTTGCACTGCCTAGCTGCATGCATTCATCCAGTGTACATATGTACCTGTGCAGCATTACTTTGGGTTTTGTATTTGAATTTGCAGTATTGATTATTATTTTTGTATTTTACTTTGCCTCTGTTATTGAAATTGTAGTAAACATAATTTATACATATGATTTTACAACTGTTTTGCAACTGAAAAGTCTTCTTTAAATTGTAAAGTTTTATTGATGGATACTCATTAAAATGGTATAAGAATTATATTAACAATTGTTTTGTGTTTTGATGCTCTCTGTACATAAATATATGTCTATTTATCAGTTTAATGGTGCTTGTGTCTTGCAATTTTGGATACATTTTAGAATAAAGTTTCCTTTTACAAGAAATAGTTGTATTTTCACAAGCTATGGCAAAATATACCTTTTGTCCATTAATAACTAGGGTTATGAAAGAAACATATGAATCTGTAAAACATAACTTCAGACAGTAAAAATACATTTCTTTCAAGAGTATGTAAGTACACAGTACAAAGATGCACAGCTATATGTTGCATTTTATTTACTGCAGTAACTGAGCTCTGTATTTAAAACATTACCAAAAAGATCCATTTTGGAGGCACATCCTAAAGACTCCATTGGTAGGAAAAGATTTGTGAAGGTGTTAATGATGTCATGATTATCACATAAGTCTGTTACTTTCCACAGAACACTAAAGCTATTCAATCATGCATACATCTGTGTAAGGTAGAAACCCAAAAACCCATTCTACAGGCTTCTCTGGAATTTTGGTTCTTAATAGAACCTCCTTTTTTACCCCCTTGTTCTATACCATTTCTCAGACTGCATTCTTAACATGGATGAAATGCATGTCTGGCACAGTTGGGCTGTTAATTTAGTGGGCTGCTAGCTGTCTGTGTGTTTTATGATGGAACAGTACTTCCTGCAAACTCTAATGGCTTTACTTTACAGAAGATTTATTCACATCTAATACTAGGCTCATCTTTTATTAATAAAATGCCTTACCTCTTCTGGCACAGTTCCTCTAGAGGCATTGCACTGTGTCGTCCTCTTCACAGCACTCAGGAGCTGCACTACTGCGCTGCACAAAGCTTTTTAAGTTATGTTGCTTCAATTAAAAATGCATCTTATTAGGAGATTATAACGTAATAACAATTCTTTTTTTTTTCTTTGTAAATATATTTAAAACAGCACTGAACCTGGTTGTTGTTGTTGTTGTTACTATTTCAGTTCAGCAGGTGAAGCCTCAAGTTTCATCATCATCTCAAGTGCTGATCATTTATTAACTAAAACATCAAAAAGCTGCCTTATCAAGTGACAGTTCTGAAGGGAAGATGATTTCTTACTTTACCAAACTTTAAAGTTGAGCTCACTCCGATTCACCACAAGTTCTCATTTCTGAAGAACAATTTCCCCAAAGTTGGTGACTGAATGATAATTTGGATGTAAGGCACCTTCCATCTGCCTTTGACCATTTGTTCCTCTTGCTCCAGTTGACATCCATAACGAGAAATATGATTGCTAACAAAGACATTTCCCAGAGACTGCCTTAGCCATGTGGTGTTGGTCCAGCTACCTTCATCTGGTGGTGATGACAGAGGTACCACTATAGGCTGCTGTGCTACAAAAGGTACTTTTCAACTGGGAAACCACTGAAAGGCACCGATCTCTTTGAACTTGGGCCAGTAACTTAATTTCTCTAATTTTTCAACTGTGACAGGAGAACAATACTGACCTTGCAGTTATTTTCTGAGAACAAATACAGTGAAGGTTGTAAAATACTCAGTTAATCCAATGGAGGTTGTGTAAGGTGTTAGGGTATAATGGATTTCAGAGAAAGGAGTTCCTGAAGCCAACTGGAAGAAAGGCATTAAAATTCTATTACCCAAGTAGACAGGGTCTGTGAAGAGAAGCTGTCCAGCAGGAGAAATGCAGCTTAAAAAAGCAGAGGCTCATTTAGGTAAAGAACATTTTAGGCTATGAGTCCCTTCACCTTGCTCTCCAGAGGTCTGCCAAGTGTGCAGGGCAGTGGAATCCATCTGCACTCTCATTTGGGTGCTGCGTAGTCATTCCTGTTCTGGAAGGGCAGCCCCTACTTCCAGTGGACGTATTTTGAATTCTGTCTTTCCCTTCAAAAGGTAGAAATATGTACAGCTCTGAGGTGTGTTTTTGAAACACCAGCTTTCCCTCGCCCCAACAGAAACAAGAGAAGCTACATTTTATGTTTCTGTAGAACATCTCCGTACAGCCTAGAGAAGTCTGCTGACCAAGATACCTGCCCCAAGGAGTACATGTGCTTCTCCATACGCCTCAGAGATTTTCACATGTGGTCAGATTTAGATTTTACTTTTACCTCTCTCTGATACACACAGCTTTGTACCTCCTCATCTCAGAGTGGACAATAGATACATTATAGGACAAATACCTGATCACTGGGACTGTGTTAAGTGGAAGTGAAAGCTACCTCTGGAAGAACAACAAATAATAATTGTCTTAGACAAAGCCTGGTCAATGAGCGTGACAAGGTATACCTGAAAATTAATTTACCAACTACTGACCTGGCAGCCAAAACAGAAGTGAGTTGTTTGTTTGATAGAATAATATTTAGTTTTGTGTAAAGAATCTTTCCTTCTGAGATCCAGGATCTGTGGTGTGAGAAGTTGATATGTTTTTGTCATCTGAATTGATCAGAGGAGGAAAGGGAAAATACTGGTTGCACACTGTTTACAAACCCTGTTCCGGAAGCAAGACTGAGGTGTATGCCACTGCCACTTCCAAAAGAGTCTGTTTCTTTCCTTCATAGAAGCTGGTCAAAGAAGGAAAGAGAAATCAGTACAAACTTTTTTTCTCCGTAAGAAACACAATAGAATCATATCTAGCGAATAGCACAGCATGCCGATTTTCAGAGTCAGTATCCTCTGGAATGTAATTAGTGTGCTAGTACAGCCCTCCTGTTGCTTGTTAAAAGAGTATGTGACAAAGAAACAGAGATCTGCTGTGGTGTAATGATAGTAACAGACCATGTGGAAAGAAGACCCCTACTGCCGTGAGAAATACTATCTTGGTGAGGCAGGCATGTTAAAATTAATATTTTTGTGGGTGTTATGGGTTAAAGCTGGATCTTTAGCAATGTTTAAATGAGTGCTCAAGGAATAAATTAATTTTTATATGTTTCTAATAAACATGGGATGTCTGTCATTGGAATGGTGGCTAAAAAGTGGTAGCTAGATGATAAATTCTTGCTGCTCTATTGAAAACAGTGCTATTGACAATACTCGGGGGCGGGGAAATAGCACAGAATCAAATGTGAGCTTCTGGGTCTTTCCTTAAAGTCCAGTTACACCCTCTGCTACAGTGAAGCAACACATCTGCCTCACTGACTACCCTGCCTGAAGAGCTGACGAGCCCAGATGATATTTCCAACTACCTCTTTCACATTATTGAGCCTTCAACCATAATAATGCCTTATCCGTGGCAATGGTCAGAAGTTGACCTTCTTTCCTGATTAAAAAATTATTGCTCTATTCTTCCTCTGCAGTAGTTGTATTTTCATAATTTGCAAGAGCAGCAGCATCTTTGAGTACCTTCCCAGCCATGGGAGGAGGAGGAGGTAAGAGAAGCCCTCTGAAAGGTCTCCAGTTATTAATTCCTACAGAAGTACATGACCAGGGCCATGACCACTGAGGTAGGTGTTCATATGTCTCTACCAGCTGTGACAGTGGTTCACCAGGCCACAGCACCTTCCTGTCGGGCTCAGCAGTGGCTGGAGATGGGAATGTGTCTTCCTTGGATCCTATCTGTTGGGTTGCCAAGTTGGTGACAACACAAGACAGCAAGACTTCAAAAAACAGAAAAAGAAAATAATCTGAGCCAGGTAATAAATATTTCAGTGATGAACAGAAACATAGAATAGTTTGTGTGGGAAAGGTCCTTAAAGATCATCTAGTTCCACTCCCTCTGCCATGGGCAGAAACACCTCTCACTAAACAAGGCTGCTCAAAGCCCCATGCAACTTGATCTTGACCATATCCAGTGAGGGAGCATCCACAGCTTCTCTGGGCAACCTGTTCCAGTGTCTCACTGCCTTCAGAGTGAAGAACTTCTTCCTAATTTTAAATCTAAATCTACCCACTACCAGTTTGAAGCCATTACCTCTCATCCTATCACTACAAGTCCTTGAGAAGGGTCAATCTCAAAAGAATTCCCTTTCCTGTAAGAGACTCATTCATTAAGAAACAACCCCAAGCAGAAACTGTGGGGTTAAAGAAATAGAAATCTCTTTTGTTGCTCCAAATATGCAGTAGTTGCAGATGTTACTATTCCCTTCTATATTCAGTTTTCTAATTGAAGAAATTAGTCCCCAAGACCGAAAGTACATCCAGTACACTCATGTAACAGTACTGCTCCTCAGTAGCTACAATACTCTTACAAGGATCCTCAGGACCTCCCCATAGGCACCCTGAGCACACCTATTCTACCTGCACCGAGAGGCATTAGCTTTGCCGACAGCTGGAGCTGCTGATGGGGTTAACTCTTCCAAGCAACTTGTTAAGGCATCAGCGGAGGACTGTGCTTCCACCAGCAGAGTCAGCAGAGCTCAGCACTGCCGTCTCTCCTGCACATGCCAACGCCATGAGCCGAATGGTATGGGCCATAGACGCAGGCCCCCGGCCTCGCATTCGTGGCGCTCGATGCCAGGCCGTGAGGCGGCCCCGCGGTGGATGGAAGTGGGCAACAGGATGGTAAAAATGGGTGGCAAAAAACGGATGGCAGCCCCGTTGCCAACCTCCTCTCCGCTGCGGCAGCTGTGTTTGCTCTGCAGTGTCCCTATGTACGCGTTCCGCCACCCTCGTCTCGGTCAATCCTTCCCGCCTCCCCGCGGCGGCGGGGGCCGGGTCTGGGCGATTCCACCTCAGCCCGGGGCGTTGGGGTGGAAGTAGCCCGTCGCAGCCCGGTAAGCAACGGAGACGCCGGTCCGGAACCAGAGCTGTCTCTCCGTTCCGCGTGGGAAACCTCCGGCCGCCGCTGCCCCCGCTCACTCCCGGCATCATGGAGCGGCGCGGGGCGGCAGCGGCGGGTGGAGATGTCTGCATGTGCCACACCGTCTTCCCGGCCCACGCCAACCACCGCGGTGAGCTGAGCGCCGGGCAGCTCCTCAAGTGGATGGACGCGACTGCCTGCCTCGCAGGTACAGGGGCGGCTGCGGCCAGCGGGCGCCTCGGGGCAGGGGATGGTGGGCAGCGTCGCCTCAGGGTGGTGGAGAGAGGCGC
Source organism: Ceyx melanurus (assembly GCA_024611195.1). NCBI lineage: Eukaryota > Metazoa > Chordata > Aves > Coraciiformes > Alcedinidae > Ceyx > Ceyx melanurus. The sequence goes on along the minus strand of JANHGL010017891.1, from coordinate 43 downwards.
CGCGGCGGCCGCGGCGGCTCCCCGGGGCTGGCTGCCCACCCTG
>JANHGL010017887.1:0-17182 GCA_024611195.1 Ceyx melanurus | reverse complement strand
AGGAAGGAAGGAAGGAAGGAAGGAAGGAAGGAAGGAAGGAAGGAAGGAAGGAAGGAAGGAAGGAAGGAAGGAAATTAGGTTGGTGATTAACTACACAGTCCTGTGCAAACCCACTATTTTCAAATTACACTTTCAAAGATCCTTGCCTATTTTAAGGAATATACTGAGGTAATTTTTTGATGACTTTATATTCTGAGAAGAATTTTTCTGAATTTCAATTTGGCCTTTCTAGGATGTTGAAGGGGCGCATACAATCTACTGGATCAAGCACTGGATAGATGGACAAGCCCAGAGGGTGTTGAGTCAATGGAGTTAAATCCATCTGGCAGCAGGTCACAAGCAGTGTTCCCCAGGGCTCAATGCTGGGCCTATTTCTGGTTAACATCTTTATGGGTGATCTTTATAAGAACATAGAGTGTATCATTTTTATTTTTATCAAGTTTGCAGAATACACAAAGTTAGGTGGGAGTGTTGATCTACATGAAGATAGGGAGTCTCTACAGCAAGACTTGGATAGGTTGAATCAATAGTTGATGGTTGGACTTGATGAACCCAAGGGTCTTTTCCAAATTGAATGAATCTATTATTCTATTCTATGATTCTGCTTCTAGGGATCCTTTTAGCTTGAAAATCTCTGTTGTACATTGTATCAAACCCTGCCTTCTCTATTCAGTTTTGTACGCACATTTGACAAGGGTGGGTTCTGTCTCGTTATCCAGGTCACTAATAATGATACTGACCAGTGCTGTGTCAGTATTAACCCCTGGGCTGCTTTGCTTGTTGCTGGCTGCCAATTTCATGTTGAGCCACTAATTAGAATGAGGTGCTTTGGCCAGTTTTCAATGCATCTTGAAGACAGTTTGTCTAGCCCAGATTTCTTCAGCCTACACATGAAAATACTGTGTGGAATGGTGTCAACAGTTTTACAGAAGTCAGAGTGTATCACACATTATTTGCACAGACACTCACTTCATCAAAAGCAGTTGGGCTGGTGTAGTTTGATCTATGATTACCTTCCTGTCCTTCATGCTTCTGGAAGTGGTGGTAATCTGGTGGTGGTAGAGGAGAGGATGGAAAGCTCCTCTGCTGGAGCTATTTTCCCTCTCTCTTTCTCCTCCCCTTCAACGTCTTAGAAAGGCCAAATTAAAATTCAGAAAAATTCTTCTTAGAATATAAAGTCATCAAAAATGTTTCATTTAATGTTTTAATTAAATGATACACCAAAATGTTTTATTACTCAAGTATGACTGCGCATTAAACCAGTGCTGCTTTTGGTGACTCCAAGTAATACAGCTACTGAGACTCTATTTATCCTTATCAGAGCTTCAGTGCTCACGAAGATTTGATTTCTCTTGACTTGGAAAGAATATGAGGGTACAAGGATATAAGAACATTTAAAATTATGTAAAAATGTATCTTTAGCAAATAGAGTTTGTTTTTGGCACCAAGTGAAGCTGTCTCTTAAAATACCTGGTCTTTCCTGTATCATACCCTTTTCTCCTATTCTTTTTCTCATGCTCTTTGATAAACTATTTTACATGTTATTGTTATTAAATATCACTCCTGGGCTCAAGTCAGGATGAATAGCTCATTTCACATCTCCCACAGTTGTTGTTTTAGGGTTTCCATAAACTCAGCTAGACATCAATGTATCAGTTACACTTGGGCCATATGTTCAAGACTTTCTTTAAAGCATTGGAACTAGCATCTCATATTTTATGCTGTTCAGTATATTATAATGTAATGTAAAAAATAAATATGAAAGTCAAAATTAAAAGGATTTTGGTTTCGGTCAAACTGAAACCTTTCAATTGACCCCAAATTAATTTCATCTTGCAATTTCCCTTCAGAGAATTTTTGAAATTTTCAAGTGGGGAAGAAAGCCAAGGTTTTAAATCCTTTGTGAAAAAGATTTTCATTCCCTGCAGAGCTGTAAAATTCAAGTAACAAACATGTACATGTTTTATCCCCTCCTAAATCACATGTCAGCTTCCTGCAGGCAAATGCCAGCAGTTCCTGTCAAAGGTATAAGGTATAAAACTGTTCTGGTAGGAGCTGAGCTTCAGAGACTTCCTGGCTAACATGCGGATTGTAAAAAAACCCAAAATAGATTGGGAGGGAAGGCTGTATTCATGTGAAACATGGAAACTCTGGTCCAAGATCAGAGGTGATTTTTAAAGGGTCAGGATCCTCTGGTTTGTTAGAATGGCCTTAGGCTTTTCTTTGGAGAGATACAGCATGAAGAAGAGAGTGTTATGGTAATAAAAATGACTCCAGTTACAGTATTCTTCAGCTGGGGCTTTCTGAAAAGAAATATGTGTGCTCACTGGAGCTCACACAAGAACTATGAGAGGATAATGGATAAGGTGAGAAATGATCTTTTTTTTTCAGGAAAAAAATCCAAAACATTTCAGAGAAGAAACTGAAGCCACAGTGATAATAAATAACTAAATAATATTTGGTTTTCTGTGCCAAGCTGTCTGAGAATGTCCCTGGTTTAAATGAGCATAAATCAGAGGATGTGCAGAATGAGGAAGGCGAGATTCAGAAGTAGTCCTTGAAAAAGGCATTCTTAAGTAAATGAAGGATATATTCAGTGTTCCACTCATAGTCACAGTAGATACAAATAATAGAAAAATTACTCTATCTAGTGTATCTTCTGGCCTGTGCTGGGTATTTCACAGATTAGCCTCTTATTATTATTTTTACGAAGCTAAAGGTTCCAAAGAAGTGTACAAATTGATGGATACTATTTTGGAGACTATTCCATAAATAAGTCCATAGAAACTTTTTGTCAGTGTGGGATCTTTTCTGATCTAAATCCTCAGGGCTTGTTTACTTTAAAATATAGCATCTGGAGTAAATATAAATGGATTTAATCTAATAATTTCAAATCCTATGTAACTTCTTATTTTTACCTACAGACCTGGAATTGCATTTATTTCAGTTATCATACACAAACTTCCAGCCCAGGTACCCAGCGTCAAGCACGTTACCAGTGTTGACTGTGAAGCAAGATCATCCATGAGTGAAGTGGCTGATCTGCCAGAAATCCACACTCTGTCTTACTTCATTGCAGTTTATACCAGTGATTTGACCTCATTTCTGTGAGAAATGAATGGAAACCACTGAAATAAAAGGAAGCAACTGAATGTTTGTGCATATTCCTGTTTAACTCGCAGTCTTTAAAAACTATTTTAATTCAAGTAATGAAATAGTCCTTCTAGCCATAGCTTATTTTCCCCTTTAATTTAATAATATTTAATAGCAGTTTATAATCACTAGTGTCTATGTAGCCCAGTATACACATTTTTCCTCTGAGTGGATAGTCCCTTTCTTCACATAGATTATTGAGGAATATTGTAGACCTGTTTTGTGTCCCCTGAACAGTGCAATCTGTGCAGTGGACACAAATGGACTTTAGTATCAGTGCAATTCTGATACTAAAGTCCATTTTTTTTAAATCAGTTACATGAGGCTGAGGAGACAGAGAAAAGTAGTTTCTGGAGTTTCATTAGTGAAATATTTTCCAGCATTACTGAGTTATTCATAGCACCAAAAAAATTAATACTGTCTGCAAAGAGTTGCAGAAGGATGGCTCCCATACTGCTAAATCAGTAAAATATAGTTTAATAGTAATAAAATGGCAGATAAAATACATTGCTGATAAAAGATCCATCATGTATGGAAAGCAACATAGGTAACATCTATAATATCTAATAATATCTACTCATACTGCCTTGTGATACAAGTTTATCCTTTCTATCCTTCTGTTATGGCCAGTAACTTGTAATTTGGTAATTTTCAAATAAAGACAAGATTATATACTATCTATTTTGAATAGAGGCTATGATCAGTAGGTGGTCAGTGCTATTGGATGGTCAGGCTGTTTAGGCAAATGTTTAGCAGTCAGCAAATATAAAAAGTTGGACAAGGAAGATCATCATGGCCAATTAAAATATACAGCTGTCACATTTAATTCCAACATAATCAGGAAAAAAGATTATTATCTTCCTAACTGAAGTGTTTTTAACATATTTTAGACAGTGTTTTCAACATATTTCACACTTGTTATATCTAATGTGCACTATCTTTCCCAGGTTTCTGTCAGAATTATTGAATTCTTTGTTAATTATCAACATTTGAATGATACTCTTTCTTGGTTTTTTGTTGTTTTTTTTTTTAGTTTTCTTCTATCCCATCCAGTCTCTGAAGAATTCTCTGTCCTTAAAAAATAAAAAAGCCAATCTTTCCAATTGGCCTCTGGAGGGCAAACCCATTTTAATAATGTGGGAAATCCCATTGACATGTAAGGAGTGCCTTACAGGCTCAGAGCAGGGCATGCTCTTAAATATCCTGCTGAACTGGGGTTTTAGTGCTAAGCTCCAGACAAATCCCTTGTTCCTGGAGCCTGCTCTTCTGGTAAGAGACATTGCCATCAAGTGCTTATCCCTCCTTCCTTGACACCAACCAGTAGGATTCCACCTCTGCAGCTTCACTGGCAGAGCTGATGTACTGTCCAGACATCAGGCAGATCCTGTGGGGACGGTTCCACCCCAAACCATAAACTGCTGAAGCTGCTGGTGGCAACAGCCTCCACCAGCTCCACTGCCACACAAGGGGGTTGCCTAGCATGGCCTCGCTCCCTTTCCTCTGGCATTAATGTGAAACTGGGAAAAGACTTAACACTTACAGTTCTCAATATAAAACGATTTAAGGTACAGCATGCAGCGTGCCAGGAAACACTTCATTATGATTGTAGGTGTTACCCAAAAAATGCTGGTGTCTTTAGCATTTCAGATTTTCTACCCTATAACACATGACACAAGGCATATGCTGCACATGCTTGTGTCAGAAAAGGTGTGATAAGTAGAAAATGGGGAAGGAATTTAAAAGAACAGACAGAGTGTTCTCAGGTTCATAAATAGCCCCTGAAAAGTAGTATCTTTTTAGGAGATGAATCAGATGAAGACTATTTACTTCTCTGTGAGCCAACAGATCAAAAGTGATTCATTTGACGTGACTGAAGCATTAGACAGCTGCAGAATGGTCAGCAAATAACCTACTCCCATAATATTCAGTATCACACAGACATTGGCAGAAACAAAATTGAAAAGTAAAGTTTGTTTATATTGGGAAAAACTCACTGTATTTTTTCCAACAGTTCTTCCTACTGTAAGCTAACCTGCATTCATTTAGGGCCAGGCACATCACTGTAAATTACGTCCCACAATGCAAAAGATGGAACAAATTAATTTGTGAAGGTTTTATTTTTAAACCAACAACAAATGGCCACAATCAACAACAAAAAGGTCTTATTAAATGATGAACAAATTACACACATATAGGATCCCCTTCCAAGAAAGGAAGGTCAAATAGTTAAAGGAATTTTGAAACTTTGAATGAGATGTATGTGATTATTGAATATTTGAATATTTCTCTCATCAATTGCTATAGACATATATATATATATATATATATGCATGAAAATCTCATTTAGAGGCAGGAAGGATGGCCTGCTGCAAATGACACAGCATTAGAATTCAGAAGCAGTGCTGTCTAAAGAACTAATTTTTCTACTCTTTGGTTAAACTTAGAAAATAATTATTACAGGTCAATGCTAAAGGTTGAGCATTTTGTTTTGCTTTGTTTTGACAAAACAAAAATGAAAAAAAAGAGATTTCAGTTATGATCAAATGAAACACTGCTTGACTTAAAATACTTAATATATCTCAAAGTTATTTTTTGTTATGTTTCAGTTCTACATTAAATATAGGTAAGCTGTCTCAAAATGTGCCAAAGTGAAAAATTTGAACTTTGTTTTTCTAAAAAGGTGTGGAAATAATTCTTATTTCAGCCATGGTCTTTATTTGTGGTTTGCACCAATTGTCACCCTTATGCCACAGATTCCCTACATCAGGAAAGTCTTTTAGAACCTCCTGATGTCCTAGAGGCACAGCAAAAAAATAAATCTAATGACTCAGATAAATAGTCTAATATTTGTAAGAGACAAGGAATTAGGCAGATATACATAATCATTAATTGATAAACAAATTTAACAATATATTTCAATAAAGATTTATTTAAACAACGTGTCAATAGTGATTTAAATTGCCAATCCTCCAAAAAATCACCAACCTTAGGATGTCTCAAGTGTACTGAACCCACTGGGTTCCACTGGGAATAGACCACATTTATAACTGTGGAGTATCAATCCTCACTTCTTTCTAGATCTACCTCTAATAGGATCTCCTCGGGTACATATGATTTCAGATTTGACATTCTGCCATTTTCATGATTAAAAGAATTAGCAAATACGAGGCATGTGTCTGGGAAACAGGCAAACCTGCCCTGCCAACATAGTACTTAAATTGTTTCCAATCCAGTGGCAAAATATTCTTTTCTAAAAAACAGGGAGGGAGAAACATTTCTCCCAGAGAGAAAGGAAAAAAAAATAAATTAAAAAAATGCAGAAAGTGAACTTAGAGGTTCTGATGCAAATCCTGAACAAATTGCAGGGAAGCAGAACCAGCTGGTGGGAGAATACTGCTGTAGTAAGCACGCTGCCTTGACCCAGGCTGCCAGCACTCCTCACTTCTGAGCTGACTGTTTCTAAACACCTTGGCAACAAAATAGTCATAATGTGTTGCATTTATTCAAGAAAAACAAAAGGAGATCCAAGTTATTTTATGAGATAACCTGAAGAGGACCCTGGGGTTTCTACAGCAGGTCACTCTGTGCTTTGAAAAGCTCAGCAAAGGCAGCTTTCTAAAGTGGAGCCCAGGAGAGAGGGGGAAGGCAGAGCAGTCTTGTAAGAAATTGAAGGTATGATGCAAAAGTCATTAAAACAGGAACACCAGTGGCATGGACAGAGCTCATACTTATTATCTGCTACACCATTAACCTACAGTGATTCTGTGGGTGCTGTAACATGAATTGGAGAGAATATGTCTTTGGGTTTTGTTATTTTACCTTTGTTTGGTTTTAATTCACTATCTCAAATTATCCATAAGGCAACCTGGCCTCCATCTTCTTCTGAGAGAGGGAGAGGAGACCTTTTCCAGAGGGTTCTCCAAAGGCACACACTCCTGCAGGTGCAGCTCTAGGGAGACATCTCACTGTGGCATGTTAGTGGCTAAGATCTGTACGTAACCCATTACTTCTTTACTCCATTCTCTGTGGCCAGCTTCCAAGCCATTACATTTTTTATCCATCTGTTGGGTGTTGCCTAAGTAAGTTTTTGGAAGGATGAATTAGCATTTGGTCATATAACATCAGCATGACTGATCCCTAGATTGGATAGAGCTCAGATCCTACCAAAAGCTAAATATTAAGTACTGATTTTTATTTTATATGGAACATAGAATGTAAAAGAAGTGAAAGAAATAGAGTGAGAGAGAAGGGGAAAGGTTGCAATAGGGGAAGGATTTTTATTGTAGCAGGCTATTCAATAACTGAAATCTGGAACTTCATGAGCAGTTTTTTACAGGCTTATGTACTGAGTAATTAAAGATTCTTGGGAACTCTGGTTCAAAATGGTTGGTTTTCTAGGACAGATGAAGTAGTTCATCCAGAAACTGCTGGCTCACTGCAGGACTCTTCTGGCAAGATGCTGTGACCTGCAATCTGTGGGAAACCAGATTAAATCCTTCACAGACGTTCTTCAAATGTATGTGTCTTGATACTCCAGCTCCATTTGTAAACAGTTAATGGGTTACTAGTAAATTTTTCACAGGGTGTCAATAACAGTCCTCATAGTAACAGCACAATTCTATAGCAGCTTCTATGATGGACTCTCTCTAATGCAGCTTTATTTAGTTAAAGGAGCATTAATATGGAGTGTTACAATGACAATAAAGGAATGTGCAACCAATTCTCCCTCCTGTGCTGCCAGCAATGCTGATAATGAGCTAACAGAAGCACTGCTGATTACTGCAATGAAGCCTGCAGGGAGAAAAATCCTCGAGGCTTTTATTAGCAACACCAAGACACACTGCTGTTTCGTTCCAAATCAAAATGAAGCACCTTTTCTATTTCTGGACAGCAGCAACCACAGTTTGCATTGCAATATGTTGCACAGTGTGGTACAAAAGTGCTACCTGTATGATTAGTCTGCTCCAAGTATTCTTCTGAGTTTTATTCAAGCAGTTTATTTTGGTTGTGGGCTTTATTTTTTTATTTTATTTTTTTTTACAAAATGAAATATAAGCTTGGGGACTTCAAAGAAGGCAATCTGGAATACTCTTTTCTGAACAGTTAGTATGCTTTGTAAGACTTGTATATGAATAGCACTAGAAAATAAAATCCTGTGTGCCAGGTAAAGCAGTAGTCTTTTAACGGTCTTACTGACAGGCTGGCCCCTACTTCAGAGTAAATATTTAATGAGAAGAATCTTATTCACTGTTTGACCTATACATTGATATAGTAGGCAAAAAATTCAAGTAGGAGGGTATGCTTGAGAAGCCTTCGATTTCCTTTTTGATATTTATTAACGATGTAAAATATCTGTTTGGATTGTTTATTCTTTTCATAAGGGCTACAAATGACACAGAAGTAATTAAAGTCTCTATTTGCTATAAATTTAGATTGAGAATGAAGACATGGAATGGCTTCTCACACATGCTGCCTTCAAAAGACCAGAAGCCACATCCAGAACAGTCACCATTCCCCATTGCTTTCATGGAAGCTGTTAATTGCCCAACACCTTTGAAAATCAGGTCTGAACTGTCTCCAGCTGGGACCCAGTAGATGAATAAATATATTCAGTCCAAAACGTGAGGAAGTCATGGAAACCTTGGGCTCTGAAAGTGAAAATCACAGTAGCTTATTCCTGTGCCTCTGTTGCACACCTTAAAAACAAACCACATAAAGTTTAAAGCAGGATGAGGGTGGGGGGAGCCCTTGCTGCTGGCTTTTTAGGTGCTGTTGAAATAAAGCCAACAGAGAAGCACGAGGGATCTTCAAGAAGCCAAAGTGTTATTAATTACTATTATATTTATGTGCTAATGCTGGTAATCTTAAGTAACTGTTTGTGAGAATGTTTCAGCCTGTCTTAATCCAGAAGTATTGTGTAGATGCAGTAACTGTCAAGAATATGAGCTGTGGAGCAACAAAAGCCACCTGCATTGCTCATGAAGGTCTGGAACCAAAGTACCGGAAAGACGGGGTTACATGCCAAGAAAAGAAAAAAATCCATTCTGTATGTTCTACATATGGACCAAGGCATGAGCCCCATAAAGATGAAAAGCTGCCGCTAATTTTAGTGGGATGTTGCTATGACTAATGGGCCATGTCAGTTAGAGGACCTCTGGATATGCCACAGTGCCTGTTTGGAACTGCAGAAGAAGTGTTTGATTACCAGATGGACACCCTGGAAAACTGACATTCCCCCAGGCAATTGTGTACCTTTAAAAAATATGCTGTAACACTGGTGATGAAAAAAAAAATACAGTCGGATCCTGTGCTTTCATGACTGGAGGCAGTAATCAGTGAATCGTCACATTGCCAGAGCTGACTTCATTTGCACTTTGGCAAATCTGTGCAGCAAATCTGAATCCAGGTATTATTATTTTCAGTCAAAAGTCCAGCAACTGACATCTCTTGCTACTTTTCAAGTAGCCCCTAGAGACTCACCAACGCTAAAGGATTTTGCCATATTTGCAGGAGCACAGCCACTAAAAATAGTCAAGCATGTGCCTACAAGATGGCTTAGTCTGTGCAAGGTTATAAAACACACAGTGGACATGTGATTTGCTTTGCTGTCGTATTTTCTGAGTTGTGAGCAGCCGGCTGCCAAAATAGAACTCGTTTGGTGATTTCTTCAGAGCTATAAGCTTAAAACTGGTTTTTCTGTTCTTAATTTATGTCATGGAGTCTCAACAGCAATTTAATTTGAAGCCTCAGAGTGGGGGAAAGCCAGCTACTGATGTCTGCAGGCTGGTTGAATGTGTGCTGGCAGAGGACTGGAGTCAGAAGCTGTGCTGGTAACAGCTTCAAAGAAGTGGCTGCTCAGTCCTCAGACAATCTGATCGTTTTCTTTCAACAGGTGACATAAGAACTGGATCAGAAGTCTAGAAATGCAGATGGGAGCATCTGGATACTGTACCTGAGAGTTACATGCCTGACTTAGTATAAATAAGCAACATAATACATACTACTGCAGTGATGGAAAATGCCACAAAAACATTTTCACCTCCAGAGAAATAGTTCACTTCTTTCCAGATTTATATTTGAAAATGTAGAAAGGGGATCAAACACCTTGAACTTTAGAAAACTTAAAAGAAAACTTCAGTTTGAAAGAATTTCATTGTTAAGAATTTATTTTTTTTAATTTCTTTCTTCTGTACTGCTTATTCTGGTATATGGTATGCAGCAGTGTTTTCCTCAACATATCCTGACATGGTCAGAAGGAGAAAATGCCCAAAGATTTCCCTGTCACAAGATATGCAGTCTATTGTTACAGATTCACTCAAAAACTTCTAAAATCTGAGGTGTCTCTCTGAACATTATTCACTTGTAATACTCTGACTGTTATCCAGTCTTCATACACTAAAAGAGGCCATTTTTTTTCTCATATATATATATATATATATATATAGGTTCATAATGGTTGGTTCCAAATCCACAAAATTTCCTAAATCTATTGACAAGAGAGCCCTGTGATAAAATGACAAGTCTGTTGACAGGCAGCAGATTTCAGACATTAATACATTATTTTTTTTACATAGAAGAAATTAGCAAGACACATCAGGGTTTATTTTTAATGTTGTTTGTTGAATTTTACCGTATAAATCAATCTTGACAGCAGCTTGCCACAAATAGCACTGACACAAATCTTTTCCATCACGAATTTTAACCAAAACATCAATGTGGGACTCCCAAGACCAAAAAAAACCCAACAACCCCAAACCAACAAACCAACTCCGAAAAAACCCAAATAAAATTAAGAATCCCAAATCCTATATGCTAAATATGATTAATACACTCAGACTGAAATGGATCTTTCTGCTACTCGCCACAGCTGCTGGGAAAGGCGCGTTGCCATCGCTCCATCCGCAGCAGCTGTAACAGTGCCACCTGCTGATGGCTCCTGCCCTCGGCCACCGCCGCCGAGGGACCACAAACAGCATCACTTGGCTGGAGGAAATTCTCCTATTACCGTTGAAGTCAAGAAAATCTGCCAAGAAATGACAGTTGATGATCTAACCTGCATTGTTGAGCACCTAAGATATTCCTAGTTATGGTCATTTGTGAAGCAGTTTGCTTTTCCTCTCTCTATATATATTTTTTGCCACTTCTTCTCTTCCATTTCATGAAATTTCAGAACAGACCAGAAATTGCTCCTCTGCAGAAATTGCTCCTCCGCAGAAATGGCTCCTCCACAGAAATGGCTCCTCCACATCACAACCAGAACCCTTCCTTCCTTGTTCTTTTTGAAAATGTGTTAGCACACCACAGTGGGTTCTACCTGCACTGATAATGCTTATGAGTTTGGGGGAAAAAAAAATAAAGAAAAAGTAGAAAGAGTTATTATTGTGACTTTGTGGAAAAAAAGCAACAAGACAACACAACAACAACAAAAAAAAAAGCAACCCACAAACAACCAACAAAAAAAACCCCCACAAAAACAACAAAAAAAGAAGCAGCCAACCAAAAACAAAACAAAAAAGCAAGCTTATTTCCTAGTTTTATTTTCCTTCTTTGTGTGAAATTATCTCCTAATTTTCTGTTTACCAGAAATTTCACCTTTTTCTAGGCACCAAGATCTATATATATATAATATAGGTGCAGTTATAAGGTGTACAATCCAACTTTTTATGTCAACTTGTCAAATGTACTGCATGTGCCTACTTAGAATCATAGAATCATAGAAATGTCTGAGTTGAAAATGACTTCTAGAGGCCATCTAGTCCAACTCCCTGCTGAGAGCAGGGACATCTTCAACTAGAGCAGGGTGCTCAGAGCCTTGTCAAGCCCCACCTGGAATGTCTCAAGGGATGGGGCCTCAACCACCTCCCTGGGCAATCTGTTGCAGTGTCCACCACTCTGGTGGTAAAGAACTTCTTCCTTATTTCTAATCTGTATCCACTACACTAGTTATTCCCATGCCTGACCCATGGACCCTCTTCCTCCTACCACATCCAACTTGTGTGCATATAACACATTAATTAAAACCCAAAGTTTGTAATTGCTGCCAGCTAGCCTACTTTGGGTAAATACAAACAGGAGACTATAAGGAGACTATATATATTGCAGTGTGGGAAGTGTGATATCAAAGCATGTGCCTAAGTAAGAGCTCACCTCATAATTAATGTGTGAGGGAATTAATATGATAGGGCTAAGAGTTTTCATTGTTAATTTTTTCAATCAGAATGTAATTGTTAACAGGGAGGAGCTGTGGCATGTGTGGTCCCTCTCCCATCTACCACTTTTGTCAGTTGAAGGGTGTTGGTGAGGAATGCTGAGTTTGATCAGACCTTGATCCTCTTTAATCACCCCTCCAAATAATTGCAGAGATGGAGGTGTTAAAAGAGTTAAAATTTACCTGCCCCACTCCAACCCCAACTGCAGCCACAAAACTTATGCTTCTCAAGGCAGCATCCCTGCCTCCTCAGAGCCAAAATTTAATGTCTGATTAGACCAGAGCCCTCTCCTCTTTTGTGTTGTGGCTTATCAGCTACAAAACTGGTCCCAAACTGCTGTCAAACAGGGAGTTGGCCACTTTGTCCTTGATGAAGAGTATTGGAATAGATGTCAATGATTAAAGAAGCCTGTTCTGATTCTGGTTAAAATGTCTTGTACAGTGAGTTTTCCAATTAAACTTGGGCATTGTAATGCACTCTATGCATTGTAATTGTAGTTACAGATGTTTCTAACTTCCAGAAAAGATTTCCTTATGTTGTAATGTTGCATACTCAATGTGAAAAACAAGCCCTTCAATAATTTTTGGGGAGGGTCTTGAAGGGCAGAATTTTAAATGTCTTTCAGTTTCAGCTTAATATGTTTTTGTTTTGTTCTGAGTTCAAAATATTTTAATAATTTTTTTATCTTTTATTTTTTCAAGGAAAAAGAAGACACCTTTCTAGCCACTCTGACAAGGCATTGCAAGCCAGTGGTCATGCCTGGGAATTTTAATAGTACTTTCCTACCTGTAGATAAAGCTATACAGAGATTTTCTCTTCAGTAGCTACCTCTGATTTTTGGAGAGTCCAGTTAGCTCTTATCTAAGCAGTAAGCACATGAATAGGTTTGGGAAAGCTGGTAGAGAAGTGACTGTCACATTGAAATACACTTAGGAGCAAGTTCTTGGGTCTTGTGGTTTTATGGTTTTCAGCAACATGTCTGCTGAATTCTGTTATATTTTTGTAAATTATGCTTAAAAAAAATAGAAAAATACTTTTCATTCTTAATGTTGGAAAGATATATTAATCAAAATGTAATCTGATATGACATGGCACTATTAAACCAATCTTGCAGAAAATTGATTGCAGCAAGCAGTAGTCCTGGGAATGGTTTCCACTTACCCTTCCATTCTACAGATCATGTCAGTGCCTCTTGAAGAATTAAATGGAGAAATTATCACACACAGTCATTATTTTCCCATTCACTTCTTTACTCACATAATATTTTTTCTTTAAATGAAATGAAATGCATCACTAAAAAAAAAATAATAAAAAAAAAAAAAGGTGAAGAAGTGCAAGAGTAAATAAGATTTGGTTTCCTTGTTGTACAGATGATACAATCCACCTGCTGATAGAACAGTTTGGTTTTGTTTTAGCAAAATATCTTCTAAACAAAAGTAAACATGTTACTACTGAGATTTTAATGAAAACTCATTAGTGAGTTTTAACTCATTTTATTAAAAAAATCTTCGCCTTTTCAGTTTTTGGTAAGGTGAGTGACAAATGCATTTAATGTTGTGAACAGTGACAGTCTGCCCACATACAGTAGCCCATAGACTTTTGCAGCATGGTACTTTCCTGAATGAAAAGAAAGAAAGAAAAGTAGTAATAGGGATAGATTAATATTATTTGGAATGCATATGTCCATGCACAAACTAACTGCACACCTGGTGAATTCTGACAGACAACCTCGGGGCAATCCAGAAAAGGGGTGTGACAAATGTTGGGCATGAATTTTGGTGACTCAGAGATATCATTGAGTAGGAGCTTGGTGTTCCTAACATGAGAGATGTGTTAGACATACCATTGCTGGGAATCAGGTGAATACCTTTTTCCACCTTGATAGAAAAAACTCCATTTCAGTTAATATTTAGCTCATGGTCTGTGTTTTTTTAGGACCTAAGAGAAGAGCCTGAGGGAGAACAACTGTCTCTTGAAAGGCTGCAGATGTGTAGTCACCAAAGATATAACTGCATTAAGCTGAGATTCTTCCTTTACTAAAGAGAGAAGGGCAAAGGTGCGTGGAAGGAGAGTTTACACATTCTTCCTTGAGTTAGTTGTGTTTATAAGAGAAAGGCAGTCCTTTGCAGAGTGTAAGTCTTGGAGAACAGTTCTTTTATATGCTGATCCAAATGTCTGCAATTATGGTATATGCTACGGATTTTTACTTCATTGGCATTCATAGAGCAGCTAGATATCATCCACAGGACTGAAAAACATAGCTGAAGAGAACCAGGACTGTTTCTTGACATATTTCAGAGGTGCTTTGAAAAGGCTGAAGTAGTCATCTTCATAGCTGAAATGTCCTGGTTATTTATGAAATTAAATTAAGAATTATGCCTTATGTTTAACATAAGAAGTCTTAATTATTTTTGCAATATTTGCACTTCATATAATGCTTACTAGGTGCATTAGACATTTGCTTGACAAAGAAAATATTTGATAATGTGAAAATATTGAATATTTTCTGTCCTGTTCAGCCTGAGATTTGATCGAGCAGTGATTGATATGCAGTGAAACAACCTGAGGCCATTGTAGTTCTACATGACAGCAAATTCCCTTGCAAATATTAACAAATAACTTGTATTAGCATATATTCTAGAAAAGTCTGGGTACCCCATTACACTCTGAAAAGCTGCTTGTTCTATACTCATTTAATTTATACAGTACTGAACCAGTGTGGAACCAAATCAAAGTGGGCATGGCCAGCACCAGCATTGTTTGCACTTCCCTTTCTGCTCCTGTGGAATCACAGAATCACAGAATGTCAGGGGTTGGAAGGGACCTAGAAGAACATCTAGTCCAACCCCCCTGACAGAGCAGGATCACCTAGACCAAGTCACCCAGGAACAGATCCAGGGGGGTCTGGAATGTCTCCAGAGCAGGAGACTCCACAACCTCCATGGGCAACCCCTTCCAGGCTCTGGCACCCTCACTGGGAAAAAGTTTTTCCTTGTGTTTCCCCTCAATCTCTTGTGCTCCAGCTGACTCCCATTGCCTCTTGTCCTGTCACTGGATGACACTGATCAGAGTCTGGCTCCATCCTCCCTACGCTCACCCTTAACACATTGATAGACACTGATGAGGTCCCCCCTCAGTCTCCTCTTCTCCAGGATGAAGAGCCCCAGCTCTCTCAGCCTCTCCTCAGCAGGGAGACGCTCCACTCCCTCCAGCATCTTGGTGGCCCTGCTGGACTCTCTCCAGTAAATCTCTGTCTTTTATGAACTGGGGTGCCCAAAACTGGACACAGTACTCAAGGTGGGGTCTCACCAGTGCAGAGTAGAGGGGGAGAAGAACCTCCCTTGACCTGCTGGCCACACTTCTCCTGATGTGTCTTGCCCCAGTATGAGGACTTCTCTATGCTCCATCACAAATAGTGCTGTGACTCAAAGCTTACCTGCTGTCAGTCAAGGACAGCTACCTAGGTGGGTGAACACTGTTAGGTGTGCCTAGAGTTTTCCTCAGTCTGCAGGCAGAAAGGAGAGGAAGACAATAATACAAGAGGAGGCAAGTCCCTTACAGATACCATCTGCTGTAGCTTGGGTGTGCAAATAGGACTCAGATCACCTTGCAGCTCTGTTAAAATCTGGACCTCTGCAATATTCCAGAGATACTCAGTGTGAGAAACAAACAGGTGGCATGTGATTGCTTGGGTCTGTTAGGTGTCTGCAGAAAAGTGAACTCTGTTGGATTCTGATGGTGCCTGTCCATCCCCATCTGTGGCCTGAAGGATCTCTTAGGGGTCACACCTTGTGGGGGGTAGGGAGACCTTGGCCTATGCTGGGCCACCAAGCAAGGTGTAGACCTCTGCCCTGGTGCGCCCTGGCCATCCTGATGTCCCATGCGGCAAAAATCAGCGGCAAAGCTTTCAAAGGCAATTTTCTGTTGATGGTAGGCAGGAGGCGCCATTTAACAGCTTGTGAAGAGGAAGGAGCGCAGAAGCGAGAGGTGGCGCGGGGCGTCCGCAGCAGCTCAGCCCCTGCGGTAGCTCGGGTGGCGGAGCCGCGCTGAGCCGGAGCCCGTTCGGGGCTCGCCCGTTCCCGTCAGCACCACCAGCTCGAAGAAGCAAATGCTACCCAGCCCCAAAAGCTTTAAGGCTTAGCTCCTGCTCTGTTCCTCTGTCTGCGGCACCCCTGAGCCCCCGAAACTGCCTGCTCTGCAGCGCAACTCAGAGCAGGGCATCTGTTTTTGTCCCCAGCTCGACAGAAGATAAAAACAAAATCAGCAACGTATTGGGAAAGACATCTGAAAGAAAGTTTAGCATATGATCCCTGATGTATGCTTTTAGTACCCGAGGTCCTTTAACATAGGGGAAGACTAAATAGTAAAGGGAGATGTTAATACAGTTCTTATTACCTGGCAAAATGCAACCAAATATACTATAGATTAACTGGGATAGGATTCTGTCCACAGTGCTCCTGTACTCAATCTGCTCTTCCGTCTCCTGAAAAACTTGTCTCTGCTTCTGTAGGTAAATGAGTTAAATGGGAAACAGTCCTTTCACTTCCCATAAAATAAATAAATAAATGAAATCACTAAAAAGTAAAAACCTGTCATCTGGTAAGCAAATTATGAACTATACTTTTAAGGACTCTTTTTATACGATTTTTATATAAGTGTTAAGGAGGGAAAGTGGAGACAAGAGAAAAAGGAAAAGAAAAAGGAAAAGAAAAAGAAAAAGGAAAAAGAAAAAGGAAAAAGGAAAAAGGAAAAAGAAAAGAAAAGAAAAGAAAAGAAAAGAAAAGAAAAGAAAAGAAAAGAAAAGAAAAGAAAAGAAAAGA
>JANHGL010017886.1:43810-61593 GCA_024611195.1 Ceyx melanurus | reverse complement strand
AGCACATAATGGCTATAAACCAGCACACACTGACTTTTACTCTGACCTGTAGTTAATTGCCAATTTAATGAAAATCTTTATTAAAAATATATTTTTTTAAACTCTAGAGGTCTTTCAAAAGTGATGAAAACTACTCTTTTGCTAACAAAACAAAGGAAACAGAATGAGTTTAATTTAGGTCACAGTGACATCAGAGAGGTTTATTTATTGCCAGCTTTGTTGCATCCAACAAAGCTTTAATCTGTGACATGCTGTAGCTTGTAAAACAGCAAAGTGGTGTGGTATCAGAGAAACTACACCGTGCCATACATTCCTAAAAATGTCAAGCACATTACACTCAGCAACAACATCAAGAAGAAAGAGAAGGGATTTTTTTTTTGGAGGGGGGTGTTTTTTGTGTTTTAAGTTTACATTTACAGCTGAAGCATCCTTTGAAAATGTCTATAAAGACTTTACGTACCGAGAGACAGCTGTTTTTATGTAGCCAGAGATGATTAGAGTACAGTGTTTTTATGAAGCTGAAAATCAGGGCAGACCTTAGGTTTTACAAAGGAAAAGGGTGAGAATCAAGGCTTGCTTCCATGAACTGCAGACCTCATCCAGCATCAGAAAGATACATCTCAGTATGACAGGAATGTGGGAAAATGGGAAGATTCCAGCACATACAGGACAAGGATTATTTTACTTGCTCAAGCCAGCGTTTCACGAGGTATAATGGGAAACCAAACAGTGCAGTGGCTAAGTCCATTGTGGGCTTTGTCTAACAAACCCCCCTCCAAATGCAGCCACATTCAG
This sequence comes from Ceyx melanurus, assembly GCA_024611195.1. NCBI lineage: Eukaryota > Metazoa > Chordata > Aves > Coraciiformes > Alcedinidae > Ceyx > Ceyx melanurus. Next base: position 60,798 of record JANHGL010017886.1, on the reverse strand, counting down.
CTCACCCCCTGTGACTCCAACTCTTCTGGGAGCAACTTATGAAGAGCTAACTCACTGTGGGTGGACTAACACAGCCTGGAGAGCTACTGTGACCTGACAGCCATGTGGCTGCTGAGAATGGGGCCGAGTAATGCTTTGGCAAATGATACACTTGCGTGAAAAGAAGGTTCATCTTCATTTTAACCAAACACATATTGGGAAGTATATTCATTTCTAGTTCAGCTGCTTCTTAATTACATTTAACATATGCTACCATGCCTCAGACTTCTGAAAATATCAGACTTCTACAAATCCACATGCCAGTGATAGTCTGTATCTGGTGGTTAATTTAACCTGATTTCAGCTCCCAGTGCAAAAAAAAGTTCACCTGCTTATGAGAAGCTCAGTTTTCTTTTTTCTTCATAAGCCTTCCCAGCATGGACAATTCTAATAGAGCCATTTGCAGTGTAACCCTGTGCTGCATTGCTGATAAAGGCACAAATAAAGACTTTTATTTTGATAAATGCACTTTAAAGGTATTAAAAAAAAAGTCCCATGCTATAGTAATTAATAAAATTAATTTATTATGGATGCATATTTAGTGTATTTCTTTCAGTTGAGGAGAAATTAGAGAATATTTCCTTAGAGTTAGAATAGAAGATACCTTAAATACAGAGGGGTGTAGAATCTCTGTATGCTTTGTTTTTTGAGGGGTTTCTTTTGCTTTTAAATCAAACTGCTCAGTCAAATAAGCATTTTACAGGGAAAAAAAAAGATTAAAACTTATATTTTTTACATCAGTTTTTATTCAATTAGTGTATTTTTTTTTAAATCATTGCTGGTTTTAATTTACTTTCACATGAAATCATATTGAATAAAATAAACCTGTCATTTATAACAAAATTCAAAAAGAAAACCAGAAAATCCCCTAAAGGAAAAATAAGACTATATGCTGAAAATAATGTATCACAGACTTGATAAAAATTTAAAGCAAGAAAATATAGTAATATACCTTTTATTTAATCTCTGCTGTTGATAACTTACTAAAATTGTTTTTTACAAAGTTACTTATTCTGGTATTGTGTTTAGACAAATATCTGCAGAGTCTTACAAGAGAATGAGTGTTGGATTGTGATTTTAATAGGTTCTCAGAATAAGAGTCCACAGTTGTCACAGCAGAGCAATACCAACTTACAGTATGATTTTACTGACATCAGTAAAATATCAGACAAACTCAGTTTGACTCAAATCAGCTATAAGCACTATTTTTTTCTAAACCTAATATTATTATAATGTGATTTTTCACTATTAGTCCAATTCAAGTTGTATTGAAGTCAATGAGATTATACTGAGTTCTATAAGTATTAGATCAGGCTCTACGATGATGCTACAGCTACAATAAAATGAGTCTTGTCAAAAGGACTAAAATAAAGTACATCAAGCTTATTTTGTTAATAAATTATTAGTTTATTAAGAATTCAATTTCTAAATTCCTACTGTCTTTTAATCTGTTTGTTTATTGTATCTTAACTGGTATAATAAAAATAACTGTTCATTTTCATTTTACAGGTGCTGTTTAAGTCACTTTCATTTTCATGGTTTTGTCCACTGGCATGATATTTACAAGTGCTTGCCAGTGTTACTGGAAGAGGTTTAAACTCAAGTAAAATATATGTCTTGTAATTTTGCTTATGTTATAGCAAGGGGAAGACTGATATTGGTCTTACAGGATTTTTCCAGTCTTTACACAAAATTTTCAGTTTAAGCATTGGTCAACCCATCAAGACCTGTTTTAGAACCGGTTTTCTAGGTTTTTTTATTTTAATTTATTATTTAGGCACAATACTGTAGTACTCGGCAGAAAATGCAGAATTTGGTTGACTTACTATTATTTGTGATAATAGTGGAACCACAGAACAGGAAAAGACGAGAAGACTGATATAATTGTTTTAATACAACATGCAAAATGTTGCACATGTGCAACATAAGAATTGAGAGCAAAGAGGAATATTATATGTCTGAGAAAATAAAGAAAATCCAGCTAAAATTCATGGTCTTTTTAATATCACACATTTTGCTAAAATGCCAAGTGATATTCAGAGTGCTGTGTTGAGTCTTAAATCATCCATATACTGTCTACTGTAAAAACTGCACATTCAAAAATAATTAAAGCCAATATGTCTAAACTACAACATACAAACTGATGTACAATCTCATTAAAAATATACTGAGATTTCTGGAGAAAGCATCCCAGATTTTAACTGGAAAAATGTCTATTTGGGAGTATTATATAGTATTTATCACTATTTTAATGTAATGTTTATCACTAATGTGCCAGCAGAAGCTTTCTTCTCAGAAGGTTAACTCTCTGAAATTAAACAAAAATTAGCGCATAGAAAGTGCTTAATTGTTGTTCTCTTCCTATTTTTAAATGGAGGAGGTGCAGAACATTACCAAGATATGCATGTATTTTTAATTAAGATAGTATCATTGGAGGTTGTGATTCCTAAGCCAATTTACTATTTCAAAATGCAGTTCTCCTTCTAAATATAAACACAAGAGGATCAGAGCATTGTTGTACAAATCATTATGTTTTTTACAGCTGTTCATTTATGTTCTCTATCATTCTAGAAACAATAGGAACGTGAACAATTGACTTCATGCACAGAAACTATTCTTCTGCCAGGTATGTCCCCTTAATCGGTCATGTTTATGTTATGTTTTACCTTCTTATGACCTGGAGATTAATTTTCTTAAGATCCTTCCAATGAATTCTACAGAAGTTTCCTTATTATTTTTAAATAAGTGGCACTACCTAGCTAAAAAAATAAATATGTACAACAAGAAATCACAAGAACTCTGAAGTCTGAGAGATAAATATTTCCATTTTGTATGGCTTCACCCTAAATCTTCAGATTGACAAAACAGTACATTTTCAGTACAGCAGATTACTTTTATTAAACTACATTTCAAATGTATTTCAATCATATTTTATTACCCCTTAAAATTAAATGAAATCAGAAGATTTAGGAGATTAAATGCCATTAAACAAGATTAGACTATCTTTCCTATTATAATGTAGTCTTATTTCCAAGTTTTCTTTTCAGTCTGTCCATAAGAAAATATGCTCCTGCCAGCAACAAAAAAAAAAAAAAAAAAAAAAAAAAAAAGGAGGAGTATTTGTTATGTTTAGATCATGATGTGCCTATTATTGGCTACAGAATAACACTGAAGCCACTCCTGAATAGAAATTTCCATGACATAAATACTATGGAGTCAACCACAGTTGCTCTAAAAAGGAGGATATTTTTCCATGTCAGGTCTAGTCTGATGAACCACCAGGAAGATGACAGTGCCACCACTGATAAACCATTACCAGTCTTAACATTTCAGAAAGAAACAAACTTCATTCTCAAACATGGTGGCAATGAAAACACATCTACCCAGATCATATGCACACATTTTTTTGCTACTCTATGGCCACTGCTTACTTCATCAATTAATCTGATTACTTCTCCCTTCAGGAAGACTGATAAGCTATTGCTAATCAAACACCAAATGTTAATATTGAATTTTGAAGGACTCTCATTTATAGATATTTTTCCAAGCTGTATGGTTGAGGGTGCTAAACACACTTTCTCTTCACATCCTTATCCCGGAGTATTGTCTGCTCTTTTGGCTGGAAGCAAACCTCCAGTAAATTCCTATTTATCTTCTTGCCAATCAAGAAGTGAATGACTGACAGTAACAGAGCCTTATCTACAACTCCTGTCTGTGGTGCATTCTGCTAAATGATGTCATCGCTCTAGCAAAAGAAAATAAGCAGATTATTACAGTGACTAGAAGCAAACTAAACATTTGGATTTTTGCATGGACAGATTTACACACTGTCTGTCAGATAAAGCACAGTTTGCCTGCTGCTTACACAACAAGAATGTGCCTGACAGCTTCTTCCCAGCTTTAGTATCTGATTACATAAATAGGCCATTCCCCACCATTCCTAAAGACTGACAGTCTGTCTTAGTTTAAAGAGCAATTTCTGACTATCTGCCTTTCTGTCTTGCACACAAGGCTGATTATCATCAGGGCACTTCCTGGAGGTCCAATCAGTTGGGTTTTCTCTTGAACTCAGGATGTTACAAAACCCGTAGCCACAAGAATATTAAGAAAATGCAAAATTCTTCAGTAAAAAACTACCAGCAGTGACCCAAACCTTACGCTCCCCATTGCAGTGAAAACTCTCATTGACTTCTTTGAGTATTTAGATAAAAATTGTAGGTGATTTCTATTTTCAGGGAACACACTGAACATATCTGTGGAAAAAAAATAATCTTACAAAAAGATAAAGAATAAAAACAAACAAACATGGAAAAAAATAATAAAAAAAGACCACCTGCCCACAAGTAACAACTAACTACAGCTCCCCACACACAAAGAAAAAAAAAATAAAAAAGCACTTTTTAATGAGTGGGTCTCAGGAATTCATACAACAGCTCCACTGACCAAGTCTGCAGTTGCCCTCCAAAATCAAACTTGACAACTGTCATATGAAGCATCTTCATAACCTTCTGTATGTTTTCTATTAGCTGTGCAACTGTTAGTCTTTTTTAATAATACAGCTTTTCCAAATCATACCTCAATAAAACTATGCTTTAAATTAGATGAATTTTACTGTTGCTAGTTGACTCAAATATTGTTAAGGTATGAGCATGTAAAGACATGCCATTTTTCACGGCTAAATGTATGCAGGTGTTAATGAACTTATTTAAAAAATGGTTCTGAGCTCCGAAAAGGGTAAACACATAATAACTCTGCTGTTTACAATGGTAAACAATTGCAAGTCATAACCACAATATTGTTCCTAGTTATTTCAGCTATAACTTGCAAGGCTTCAGAGCCAGACAAACCAGATGAAATATGTTGCTGCAGGTCTGCTCTGATGGATCCCTCTGAAATATCCACATTATTGCTTTTATTTTATTATGTACCACACTTCATAACTGTACACAGCAGAGTACAATAAAAACTGCACTACACTCCTTTAAGTGCTTATTAAATAGGTCAAAAAGTTACCATAACAAATAACTCGGTCTACTTGGGGTCCATTAATAACACATCTTGTTGGGACTCCAAAACAAACATGGGGGAAAAAAAGAACAGTGGAGAAGCATCTATTATTTGGTGCTACCATTTAACAGCTTGAACTTTAAAAGTGTGGTATTATTAGTCACAGCATTACTCAGTTAATTGCTGTTCTACAATATCAGAATTGACACGAGATGGAAAATAACACCATATGCATATCTGGGGGAAGGGAAAGGGCAGGGGAGCATTTGGATCCTACATGCAAGACCAAGAAATGCACAAAGCCGAGAGCTTCCCTACTTCTAAGATCCATGAGATCTGTGATTGTGATTCACCTGCACAAAATGTTTTCCCCCCTCCCAGTTACATTCTTAAAATACTAATTCCTTGATCTAGGCAGATGACTGGAAAGGAGAAAGGAGAAAAACAGCAGACCCCAACAGCAGACAAGGACCCGAGAGAGATGGAGATACACACAGTGCTGCTTCAAGGCATGGAACTGCATACTGCAGATGCTGCTGAGGGGCAGGAGGAGATGGAGGCCAGATGAACAAGGAGAATCAGGGGAGGCTGAAGGGAAACAAGACCTCCAAGGTACACGGAAACACAGAGGGGACTGAAACAAAGGAAGGAAAGCACTGCAAATCAGAACACAAAGCCGTTTGCACAGCCCTTGTGGGGGAAGGCCGATGTACTCCTTGGCACGTGTCAGGTGCACGTTGACATCTGGAGCACTGAAGCCAGCCAGGGTACAGGCAAGTGAGCTGCCACAGTTAAGATGTGTGGGTACAAAGGCAGCAATCCAAATTTTAATGGGGAAGTCAGAGAGGCAAAGACAGATCTAGACAGTGATGAAGAAATGGCAATAAGCAGATTTACAGATGGTTGAGAAGTGGGAGAAGGAGAGCTCATGGTCAGGGAAAGATGTTAAGGTTATGGGCGGTAGAGACAAATGAAAGGTCTGGATGAGGGGAGAGGCAAGATGGAGCTATGTTATAAGATGCTATTCTTGCTCAAAGAGATCCATTCTGTCTTACATAAAATATAAAAGACTCTTGCAGAAGAAAAAAAAAAGAAATAAACACAAATAATGGTACCACAAAACAGACATCGATACAAAGGGAATTTAAAAAAAGTACATATAGCAGAAATTATGTTCTACTTGGTCAAACTGATTTAACTGAAAGAAACTGAAGCCCCTGATGACCTCATTATTTTTGTCTTGTTAACTTACAGCGTAAATACTGAGTGTTATATTATTTGAAAGTTTAACTGAAAAAAAAAGAGACACTTGAAGTTTAGATTTTTTTTTTCCAGCAGACAGCTGTATATGTTGATTGTCACCGTCATTTTCCAGGGGCATAAGTGATGTAGAATCTGATACTTCTTTTTTCCTGACCTCAAATACTTACCTGCCATTTAAAATGATATAGAAACATATACAGTAGGCAGGGTTTTGTTATTTTTTGTGAAGAGTCTAGTTTCTAAGAAGTTTTACTCACTAAAAAGTATCCTAATTATATATATCTGAAACTGATTACCCTATACCCCCCTCAAAAAAAAAAAATCGACAAAATGAAACAAATTGCTCATAAATCACATTAATAAGTGGAGTTTTAACTATCTGTAGCATGTAGAATATTAACATCTGATGTGCCTATGAATAGTCATTCCTACTAGTATACATTAAATGTTGTAATTGGTTTAAATCAGCATGGGCCATCTGTCTTTAATACTCTTATTACAAGGCAGTAAGCAGAGAACTATTAGAGCTGCAGTATAAGCTGTAAGATCTTTACCCGTTCTTAAATCATTTAAAAATAATGAGAGCTTTAGCCTTTATCTAATTAACGAGTGCCTTCTTTGAATTAGAAAAACTGTATCATTTAGCCCACGGTTGTTTAGTAAATTGGCTTGGTGGCATGTAAGCTAATGCAGGGTAGCAGTTGCAGTGTCTTGTTCCTGGCTTCTTATTACTTGAATTATAATTCAATGATCACCTTAGATCATGGGCTATTCATAAATCAGAAGCCTGACATCAGATGAAAAATTGTATTAATATATGAAACTTATTATATAGTACAAACTGCTCTCTTGATAAATTACATTGTTCAGGCTTGACAATGATTGCATTTAAAACATTATTCCTGTTTGCTGTTTTACAGACTGAAACCTCTTCATGAAAAATTTACAATGCTCCTCTGTGTTTTGGAGTCAGAGGGCAATAGAAGCAAATGGCAGACATAACACCATACTTTAGATTTGCTGGCAGCGGCAGAGGACAGAAAACACTTTTAAGTGTAGAAAAAAAAACACAACAAAAAAAACAAAAAACAACCCCTCAGTTGCATTCTTAGTATCTACATTTCCAGCCTTATGAAGATACTAATTGTCCTTTGCAGCAGAAGCACAGTAAATAATGAAATTTTAATTTCAGCTTTCTGCATTGCTTTCTTCTCCTATATAGGTGCATGTTTCACAGAAATTTATAGCTTTAGAGGAAAAAATAAAGGGGCAAACCCATGAAGTTTAATTTGAATTGAGGCCGAGCTCCTTAGATGATGCGTTATGACAAATGCTTTTTGCCAAGGCTGACTGGGTTACTCATGCTGTAGTTCCATATTATTTACATTAATTACATGAAGGCTGCTTTGTTAATGGTACATTCTGGTGTGGGTCGCAGCATGATATGCTAATGATCTAAGAAAAATCTGCATCTCCAATATTTATGATAATTTGGAGAGGAAACAGGATTGCCTTTATTTCTCTTTCTTCAACAGAATAACACAAGCAGTACAGAAACAATTGTATCCATGGACTGGAGGAAAAAAAAACTTCTAATCAAGCCGACATTTAGGTGTTATAAATGGAGGAGAATAATTTATTGTTTGGGATCTTGTCAGACCATCTGACAAAGTGATAATACAGCATTTCTCTGGATTTTGTACATGAAGAAAGCTGTATCAAACAGAATGAAAAGGAATTTTAAGATGAATTAAAACTCAAGATTTCTTCTTGCTTCTTGTAACATTTTCTCACATCAGTAGCAAATATACAGCGATACATTTAATTTGGGCCATGTTCAAGTTTATGAAATGGAAGAATATTACTATACCATCAGATATCACTTCAGGGGGAAAAAAGGCTGCTACAGTCTTTCTGTTCATCTCAAGGCCTTATTAAGCCAAATAAAATCTAGGAGATTATAATATATCATTGCATTTTGCATCCAAATACTGCAAAAACAAATATTAAAAGTGGCAAGGTTTTGGGGGTTTTGTTTTTCCCCTCACATAGAAAACTAGAAAACAAAACCAGAAAAAAAAACTCTCCAGAAAGTTAAAATAAAAAAATCTTATTAATCAAGGATGCCTACTGCTTCAGAGTACACATGAGCCACAGAGACTTGGAAAAAGGTACAATGCAACAGAAATTAAACAAAAGGGTTATTCCAAGAAATTGCTTCCCTTTAAATAACTTGCTGCATTTATGTTATTTCAAACAAATGAACAGGAGTGTTAATTTGCCTTTCCTGGATACCAGGCATTATAAGTATATGAGCTATCTTACTCTGATATGAGACTTTCCCTCTCAATTATCTCTGTGCAGCCTCAATGGGAGTATTGCTGCACGAAGCAAGCACCTTCCTTTTGAAGTGCTGACTTAACAATACTTCGAAAAAATCAGTAGGATTATTACCATCTCAATCAGTTATATGATTGTGAATTTTACACCCGGAATATCAAGCACTGGTTTATACTCAAATTCAGCTTTAAGGACAGCTACTTATCTCTAATTACAAACCAAGCTAGTTTTAATAACTGCATTATTTGTCTGAAATGAAGAACGTAAATGCGTTTGGCCTCCACTTGGGACTCATTTATCTCTTGTGGTTGAAATAAGAACAACAACAGGTTTTCAAGTGGATCCAGAGAAGGGCAACAAAGCTGGTGAAGGATCTTAAGAATAAGTCTTATGAGGAGTAACTAAAGGAGATGGGGTTGCTTAGTCTGAAGAAAAGAAGGCTGGGCTGATAAGACCTTATTACTCTCTACAACAACTTGAAAGGAGGCTTTAGAGAGGTGGGTGTTGGGTGTCTTATCACAAGTCACACCTGGGAGGACAAGAGGAAATTGTCCCAGAGGAGGTTTAGTTTGGTCATAAGGAAAAACTTCTATGGAAAAACAATAGGCTGCCCAGGGAAGTGGTCGAATCATCATCCCTGGATGCATTTAATTAAAAGCTGTCCAAATATGGTACTTCAGGGTATGGTACAGTAGAGACCCTGGTAGAGTTAGATAACAGTTGACTTAATGATCTTAAAGGTCTTTTCCAACCATAGCATTCCCGTGATTCTGTGTGGATCTGTAATAGTAAATTTGACCAACTGATGTGTGGATTGTAGTAGGCAGTGGGGCAACAATGCTGCAAGTGCTTGGCTATAAGACACTGTGTAGCTTTCCTGCACGGGCTCCCCTTCAAACCTCCTAATCACCTGTGCCATAAATTTCATAAGCAGTGGAAGGTGGGTTAACAACATGCTAGGTAGAGTTGGAATTGATGATACACTTTGAGTTATGCATTTAAGACTGATATCAAATTACTAACAAAATAAGCTGCATTCTCAGAAACGTCTCAATTCTGAATCCTTCACATGTACCAACAAAATGTCCTTCTTGACGGCTAAAAGTAGTGACTGTGTGAGAAGAAATTAAATGCTTTTTATCGTGAAATGAAGTATCTGTTCTAGAATAACTTACTTTACCACTGCATGTGCATTGATGTCATCACACTTGTCTTCTACCACAGTAACCTGAAATTTCCAAGGACCACAGCTGGATATAGGGTAAGAACTTGACTATGTCCATCTTTTAGTCATATTTCAAACTCTCTGTGGTATTATTGCAGCAAAGGAGCATGAAGCACTGCTCTTAATCACAAAATAATGAAAAGCAGCCTCCATAAAAACAAATTTGTGTGTTGCAGCATCACTACCAGCTCTACCATGTGAGTCATTTCAAAGATTAGAGCACGTGATGTGCTGTGCCTCTAACAACCTTCATCCATCTAACTCTTCTGCAAAGAGTTTAGTATTTTGCCCTATTAGATTCTAGAAGCAAAGCTTAAAAAACCCATGCCCTTATATTTCTGTCACTTACCTGCATCAGAGCACACTGTGAGACTAAGCATCTCACCTGCAGTCAAGACGCTCAGTTGCTTGAAGACAAATCGATGTCTTCAATAAGTTAAGAAATAAGCTAACATACAACAGCAGTGTTATTTATAAAAGATGCTTTTGCTTTTCTAGGAAGTCCTCCTCCAAAGTATTAACTACCTCAGACCCTCCAGAACTTACAACTTCCCTAATGTTGTCTCCTAAAACTAAGGCTACAGTTTAAATATAGGTTTTATTGTACCACTTTGAGAAACTCTGGCAAAGGTTTCTTTCTGTGGAATATCAGCTCAGATAAGAAAATAAAAATGCTAAAACCAGAAATAGTTTTCAGGTGTACACAACCCACAAGCCCAAACACTAAGCTGCCAAACACTAAGACACAGTGCCATTGCACTGGTTTCCATTCTTTTTACTAATAAAGTTCAAGTCCTTGTACTGATACTCAAAAACACATCAGCACTTCACTCCTTTTCAACTTCTTATAAATTCCTAACAGTCATGTTCTACAAACACAAAATACAACTTTAGAACAAAAAGGCAGCACAACACTGAAGAAGACACAATCGCATTTTCAAAGACAACAAAACAACTTGTTCAAAAACAACTCTGAAGACCATACTTCCGCATGCAAATTCTTTGCATTAGCTTTGTCCTCAAGCACTTCTTTGTCTATAGACAGGTAACAAAAAAGAAATCAGCAAACAGGCACCAAGAAAACTTCTTCCTTTCTCCCAAAATGGAAAAAAAATAAAAATAAAATAAAGCAGCAAGCTATTTAAACTATTCCAAGGAGTGTTTTTTTTTTTCTATTCACAAATGTCTATTTTAATGCATATAAGCCACAACACACTGACCATGAACCTCCAGGTAGCCAAAACTAAGCTAGAGGCAAGAGAATCTTGCAGGCAGGACAAAAGGCATTGGAGACAAGAAGCTATTCTGGCAGAGAAGGCTTGAAAGATCCTGACATGCTATGCACAGAATATTAATGCTGAACTGTAGGTTCAGGTTCTCTACTCTTTTTGTCTGGTTTTAGTTCCTCCTCAGGTATAGGTTCTGTATATGAAAGTATAATAATGATAGTTGCTCAAATTAGTGAGAGAGAATTATCTGCGACTACCCAAAAAAATGGAAGATAGAAAACCCATGTGTCTTCACCTTAGCCAAATACTGAGTTTAGTTTAGAGCTAAAATTTCAGAAAAGTTTAAGAATTCTCTTTTCCAAGCCACAGACACAGATTAAGTAATTAAAGTATCTAGCTAACTAGAACCAACCTGCAAAGTTGTACTGTAACTTCTTTTTATCTTCTATGCATTTTAGATATATGAATTCACAATGCAGCTACATTACATGAAGCTATAATATTTGAAATAGCATCATAAAGTGTACTGTTACTGCTACATGAAGTGACATGATAGCATGTTAAGATTAAGAAACTACACAGAAAAAAAATCTATTGAAAAAAAATTCTGTAAGAAATTCCTTAAGCAGACCCATTTTTAGCCAAGCTGACCACAAAGTTTTAATATGTTGCCAAATACTACTTTTTCTAAACGTAACCAAGAAAATATAATTTGTTACTTGCAACCTAACCTGACTTAGAATAAAAATGAAAACCATATAGTGTAGTATCATGTAGCATCATCAAAAATAAGCATGTTGAATACAAAACAGGACTCTATTAGACAGGGCACTATATTGAGAAGCCTGTAAGAACAAACAGAACAATAGTCAGATATCAAAATATTGGAAGACTGTAAGACTGTCGGTTTCTGAAGACAAATGACTAACAGATGCACAGCTTTAATAGATGTAGCAATCCTCACAATTCTATTACTTCAATTTGAAAGAGAAATATCATTATGGACATGATATTTTTTTTTATGATCAGTAATAGTTAAAGATATCTGAGTGAACAAGTAAAAAGGGATTGTGTTCAAGTCTGTCTGAAGCAGCTAAGGCCATTTCTGTAAACAGCTAGAAGTGTGGATGGTTGTTAAATTAGTGAGAGAGAATTATCTGTGACTACCCAATGGAATTTCACAAACCTGCTCAAGGGACAGCAGAGAAGAACAACTCCTGTGAACCTGCAGCAAATAAAGCCAGGGGGGCTTGCTATGTCCTATCCAAACATCGATATAAGCCAAACTGTAAAGAACCACAAGAAGACAATGCCTGGAGTCCTCGACATATTCTATGTTCTCAACCCATATTTTGCTGAGATCACAGAACAAAACCCAGCAGAACCATTAATAAAACTACTAGGTTTTATTCAACATGTTTTTCTTGAATCACAATAACCTGCGAGAGAAATTTTGAGCAGTAGTGTCGTCACCTGGCTAGCATAAGCAGCCTGGTAATACCTTCAGTCTTGACACTGACAACCACCCTATTAATGCTGTCTTTTAAAATCTATCTAGGGAGACTGATACAAAACCCAAAAAGATATTTGGAATACAGCTGTCATAACACTGTGAGTGAATCACGAGAACAAACTCTGTTTCAAAGGAACTGGTTGTTGCAACTGCGAAGCTGAGTTGGAGAACCAGTGAAAAGGTTCCCTCCACACATAAAATCCTAACCCAGGATACAAGTTGGTAAGTGGAATTGAACATTTTCCAGAGACCACAGACCTCAGCTAAAACTTCCCAAAAATCTCACCTGCTTGAAAGTCCTACTAGGAAGTTTAGCCACAGGTATCTACAAGACAGATCAAATCTGACTTTGCATTGAGGTACTAATGCAAGAGGAATTCATTACACTGATTAATCCAGCATTCTTACTTTGCTAAGAGAGACAAGGAGACTGGAACCTCTTATTAAAAACTAAAGAATGGACTTCATTATTAATAGATTATTACTTTATTAACAACAAAGCTATAAAAAACCCCTATGTTTTAAAAAAGTATGAAAAAATCTCATGATCAAAAAAATTCATACAATCTTGAACAAAAGCAAAGCAATGCTTTGAATTGGTAATAACATTGTAACTGCCAGAAGGTCTGATTGCAGTGGCATAAAGACATATGGCTGGCCAAATATTAGACAGAATAGATATCTTCAAAATTATAATGTTCATATTAATGTTGGAATTTGTATGTGATAGAGATGGATATCTACAAGAGGCAATACTCTAGTAGTAAGCTACATCTTAGCAAAGTGATTCTAAACTGCTGAACTATTGCTATTTTCATTGAAAGAACCTTATTTAACCTCAGAAAGAAAAGATCTGCCTTTCTAACAGACCATAAACTCAAGGAAATCAGATTCCTTATTCCTTGATGACTGCAACGCTGTGTGTTGATTTACATGTCTGATACTGTCTGAACTATTTTCTGATATTACTGCATTTTGTATCATTTCTTATCTGCTTTAGCTAATAAAAGTCGATAGATAATGTTTGCCCAGTCTCTGTATTTGCTAAAAATGTAGACTTAAAGAAAACTGAAAAACCGAGGAGAAATCTTTAGTTTAATTAGTTAACAATTGTGTGGTTTATAATGGGTCCACACTGTTCCTAACCATTTCTGTCAAGGATCACTGATTGGAAGGTAAAGCCAGTATGACAATTATTCACAAACTGGTGGTAGTTCCTGCCCAAATTCAGTGATGTCTGGGATTAGTTTAATCAAACAAACATTAAGATAAAGCTTTATTTCTTTAGTAATAAAGAATCCTCACCACCCACAACAGCATATATAGGAAATAAATTTTGCTCCCTTGGGCACGAATACCTCCGCTCAATGAACAATGGTTTTCACTCTGCTAATTGGAGAACGGAGAGGTAAAGGTCATGTGTAAAAACAATAGGGGATATAAAAATAATGCAAACTAAGGAAATTACAACATTTTCCAATTGTCAGCGTGACAGCTTCCAGTGAGAAATAAGGACATCAGACACATGTGCCCTACTGTGCAAGCTGGGCAACAAGGCAGTCTGCACTACGGTGTGTAGGCAGTATGTAAACATGCTTCCTTCAGTGGGACAGTGGGGCTATGCCCCAACAAAAGTAATAATCTTCTCTAGAATTATGTTTACCTGGAATTTAACTTATCATTACAAAAGAATGAAATAGGAAGAGAGAGGAAAATACGTAAACAGAAAATAGTAAAACCAGTTGGAATTAGATGCAACCATCAGAATGAATCTTCTGTTCCAAGTAAATTAATTTGAATGTTCTTTTTAGTTCGCGTTCATATTTAAGTACTACCTTGTTTAGCAGCTTGGTTGAGGGAAAATAAGAGCAGGGATTTGAGCAGCATTGTGTATGAACTTGTTTTCCATAGACAAGAACAGACAAATACAAATTATAGTAAAACACTGAGAAAAAAAAGTACATGCTGGCAAACTATCATTTAACTTTTTGACAAATCCTTATGCTTATAGTTGTGTCCTTTTCTTCATTTAAATGACAGATGCAGATGTTGTTCTTAGTAGTTAGCACACATATTAATTTATTTTAAAACATTTGTACACAGGTTTCAGACTACACTAAGAAAAGCATTTTCAGAAGAAGTTATAGGAAGGATTTTTTAAATCAAGTTTATTTTTTCCCCTGTTCTTTTTCTTGCATCTGTTTTAACCAGTTGCCTTGAAAAATGCATATACCTCCGAAGAGCTCTAGATCGTGCTTTTTTTTTCAGACTTGCGAAGGGTTGTCATGTTTCAGCTCTTTTTCCCCTACTTACTTGTCCAGTCTTCAGTGTTCTAAGACATGCACTTAAAGGATAATAAAAGAAGACCGCATTATGTGTCAAATTAAATGTTGTTGATACTTGCTTTAAGTGTACATGCCCTGACATTCTGTTATGGATCAGCTGCCGGACAATAATACTTGCACATTCCCCGCCTGACAGATTGTTCTGTATTTTGTTTGAGATGCTTTAATGTTTTTGACGACCCATACAAGGCCACACATTTCAGCAAATTTCCCAAATTAATACTGAGACCAGTTTACAATGTTTTCTTCGGTAGCGCTCACTCTTGCTGATTGTGTCCTAAATAATAAACCATGGCCTCAGGCAGTTGTTCTCAGAATGTTTATGATGAGAACTCATTCATCTAAATCTACTGGCCAATGGAATAAAATAAATCAAGAATTTCCCAAAATATAACAATATTTGTGTTCTCGAGATAATTGATGACTGCAGCTGCACTAATTAAAACCCATGTGAGTTTCATTAATCTTGGTCACTAGGTCCAATTGCTGTACACCACACCCAGGGCACTGCACGCTGCCCTTGTGTCACACTCAGGTGAGACTTGACTTTAAGTTAGAACCTTACAAAATCATTATTATATTTTTAAGATCTGAACTATCACCTCATGCATATACCTATTGTGCATCTAAAGTGACTTAATTCAGAACAGGTAAGCTCAATAATAATTTAAAGTATTATTTAAGGCTATATTATTTTCAGTAAAAGCTTGCCAGCACTCCACCACTCTGAAGAAGATAGTGAGGTGTGAACAAGGGTGAACACTACCTGCCATAAAAAAATCTGTATTCAGAGGGGGAGAAAAAAAACCCCAACTTTTCTTTAATGCTGTCACACTGTTGTTTTGTTTGCATAGCTACACTTTCCTCTACTGGAAATCAAAACTATGTCTTCACTATAGTATTTCTAGGTAATAGCTGTATCATACATATATTTTTCTGTATCAGAGAACATTTTTATAGCTTTAGATATGTTTTGCTTGTTAAAGAAAAAGAAATGTGTCAAAAACTTGTGGTTCAGATAAATATCTAGAGAAATAGCTATAACTAATGTTAATAACTAAGCTGCCTTGCAGATCATAAATACTAGGAAATATAAATAACTCTGAGAGACAACTGCACAATCTATATTTGAGGAAAGGCAACATTTCAGTAATCAATCACATCAAGCCAACACTGTCATAAGCTGAGTTTATGAAAATACTTGTAAACATTTATTAAATGTAAATCCCTCTTCAAAATGTGTGTTATCAGAGATCCCCATTTTTTCATGCAATTTGGAGTATGTAATATACAGCAGCTGATGAATATACAAAAGCCTTGTTGCTTCCTGTTGGTCTCTCAAAGTGCTGGCAGTGATACAATTTCTTTCAAACTAGTGTCATACATAATATGTTCTAGAGAATGCTTGGCAAAAATTAAAAGCTGGCTGTATCATCCCTTACCAAACAAAATAATCCTTGCTATTAATGCTATTTCTTTTTCAAGATTAAGGGGTATATTTTGCTTTCATATGCTGATTGAAGTTGATGCAATAAATAGGAACTCATGTAACCAGGAACAAGTTTTGGACCATTTGCCATCATCCCATTTCAAGAGTCTCCTGAACATTCAGTATTTCTGATATCCGTATTTCAGACAAATTTTCCATATGGCTATCCACTCATGGTTTTCTAAGAAAGATTCAATTTTCACCCTGCACATAACTTTCCTTACTTCTGGGTCACTTCATATTGCTTCTTTACCCCCTCATGACTGCAAAACATACACATTTGGTATCACCACATTCATTCTCTGTTCACTGGCTTTGATTTCCATTATATGCACTGACTATAAATTTGACTCATAAACAGCTTGCGTAATTTTACTCTCACCTGCGAGCATCTTTTTTTTTTTTCATTCTGAATATTGGTAACATATCAAATATTGTCTCACTGTCAACCCTCATTTACTTTCTTTTCACAGAATCACAGAATCACAGATATTAGGGGCTGGAAGGGACCTAGAAGATCATCTAGTCCAACCCCCCT
>JANHGL010017886.1:17500-35574 GCA_024611195.1 Ceyx melanurus | reverse complement strand
TGCACCCATTGCCTCTTGTCCTGTCATTGGATGACATTGAGAAGAGTCTGGCTCCATCCTCTCTACACTCACCCTTATCATATTGACAGACATTGATGAGGTTCCCCCCTCAGTTGTCCTCTTCTCCAGGCTAAGGAGCCCCAGCTCTCTCAGCCTCTCCTCATAAGGGAGATGCTCAACTCACAGATGCTCAACAGCACCTAGCTAGTGGGATATATTCAACGGGAATTAAATCAATACTACTAAAAGTTATAATCATAGAATTGTCAGGGTTGGAAGGGACCTTAAAGATCATCTAGTTCCAACCCCCCTGCCATGGGCAGGGACACCTCCCACTAGATCAGGTTGCTCAGAGCCCCATCCAACTTGGCCTTAAAAACTTGCAGGGATGGGGCATCCACAACATCTCTGGGCAATCTGTTCCAATTTCTCACCACCCTCATGGTGAAGAACTTCTTAATGTCTAATCTGAATCTACCCACCTCTAGTTTTGATCCATTCCCTCTAGTCCTACATCTAGACCTGACATCCTAAAAAGTCCCTCCCCAGCTTTCTTGTAGGCCCCCTTAAGATACTGGAAGGCCACAATAAGGTATCCTCAGAGCCTTCTCTTCTCCATACTGAATAACCCAAACTCTCTCAGTCTGTCAATAAACTGCCTCAAAAAAATGCAGGACAAGCAACACCAAAATACACACCAAAAAATGAGAAAAATGTTCTTGCTGCAGGAGCACCCATATCATAAACACCTATCATTTATGAAAATCTGCTTTTAATGTAAATAATAAAAAGCCATATATATCTTCATTCCCATAAGAATAGTAAATATTACTGGATTCAAAATGAAATTACAAAATAGGATACTGAAATGATGGGCCAGATCCACTCCACAATTATGTCTTTGTATGCTGGTCACACAAGAAAAAAAATATAAAGCTTTTAATCTTTAGCTTCCTGATTCATGCTAGAAAATAGTGTAATACTTATATTTGATACACACCCAAAAAATCTTATTTAGATGAAAAAGTAAAACAATGGCTTAATATTTTTAATTAAAAGAGATGACCTCAAGCAGTATCTTCCACTTAGAGTACTTGAAATCAGAGGTGTTTGAAGCCTACCCTGTAAAAGATGCACACAGAGAAAAATTGAACCTCAAACACCTTTCATGCATTTCTCTTACAATTCCTCGACTCTCAGAGATCTAAAAAGATTTATCATACTAAATTCCCCGTAGATGATAGGCAGCCAAACATTTAAATGTGACATCCAGATAGGTAATTTGTCCTTATAAGGACAGTCCACATCCCTAAGCGTTCAAGCTGTCATCTTATACTTTTAAACACTCAGGGTTTTCGGATGAGCAGTGATAATTTTTAACAAAGCAGAGAGGTCTCAATTTGCAAATTGAGTAACTCATCGAATAAGAAAGTTGAATTTGTAATAGAGTCTGACAGATGTCTGCACCACGACATGACAGTGACAAAGTGCCTCTGAAATTTTCTCTTCAAAGATGAAGGTTCAGCTTGCCTCCTTTCACCTCTAGGAATCCAAATAATATTTTTTGATTATACAGGTGAAAAGAAATTTGGTTTCAGCTACTATCCATTTACATCCAGCAAATAAATTATGATTATAATACCAGGCTCTGATCACGAGAAGCTCCAGCAATAATAACACCGCAGAACAATGCTTGAGAGTCTCTGGTGGTACAGGAAGATGGCAGGACAAAAAATCCAAAACCCATCCTAAACAGCTGTACAGGAAGGGATTTTCTCGAGAACTAAATTAATTTCTGAATTTTAGTATAATATTTTAATGTCTTGTTACAAACCACATTTTCAGGTTTCTTTGTATTTTAACTTAACATGTGTACGTCTAAATAGAAAATGTATGTTAATTGCATTCAAAGGGAGCAACACAAACTGAAAGTTCAGAAGTTATACGACAGGATTTTTTCTCAGAGAGCCTGTCCAAATAGGTCGATACTCTGCTAATAAGCACTGTGGTCAAAGAAAGTTGTCAGTAGTATGATAACTATAATATTTTCACATTCAGGATTCATTTGAATATTTTAAAACTTCCAATATGCCCCTGGAGAGGGGGATTTATGAGCCCATGTAGTGACCACCAATGATGGGGGGAGAAGGGGAAAGGTCAGTCATCTTCCCTTGGTGATAGAAATGTACTACTAGGTTTAAGTGAAAGTCATGAGCGAAGAGCAGCTGGTTGTTCCCCTAAGCAGCAGAGCAGGAGAGGCTAACTCTAATCCTGCAACTGTTGTGAGCCTAGTTGCTTTTTGAGATTTAGCACATTTCCTGAAACTAGCATTTTGACAACAGTGAGGGGTGAGAATGCCTCAGTCCATTAGTTTTTCTTCCTTAGGGTACACTGTGGTTGAATCTGAACTTCAAACCCATTCCAAAAAGCCCAGTCCTAGTACAGCATTAATTCAATCATAGATGAAAAGGGGATTTGTTTAATTTCTTCAAAATTAAAGGATGAGAAGAAATAGTAGCATCTCAAATGATATCATGTGAAAAACACTCACAAGGATTTGTCACATACATGCTACAAACGCCTAATAAGATGGTTATTTTTCAGTCAGGATACATAATCCCTATTCAATTGTGTGTTTTAAGATGCAGTCTAGCTAAAGACACAAATACTGTTGTTTCTCACACTGCCTGTAAGTGGCAAGGTGTCTCCTTAACTCCTGGAATAGGACCTAAGACAGTCAAAGACAGGCATCATTCTTCTTCAAGGACACATAGCTGGAAAGAATAAACAGAAAGTGGCAAGACAATGTTCTTCAAAAGACATAACTATCTTCTTAGGGCATGGCTTGCTTGATTGTACATAGATTTATGTAGCTTAACTGGAATCGTCAGGCTGCAATGGAAGACTTTCTCACTAGTGCAACATGGAGAAACTCTGCAGAGTCCACTTGTTAGGATGAAAATGTAACAGCATATAGCATTAAGAAATGACAAAATGATCTACTAATCTAAAAACAAGCAAACAAGCAAACCAAAAATAATATAAGGTGGGTTCACAGAAAAACTTTATCAATTTAGTGGTTAACACGAACACATTTTCTAAATAATACTTAGTGAAAATAAGGAAGCAATAACAAAGAAAAAAAACCAAAAACAACAGGTCCTGATGTTAAACTTGTGTTAATTATGGTGAATTTAAATCACTGAGAATCTGACCAAAAAAGTTTGGAAGAATAATTGAAATAAAGCATTATATGAAGTATATACCAACTTTAAACTCTGAACAAGTTATTCTGTATCTGCTCACGGAAGTGTTGGGAGCTGCACATCCTTCTCTGAAGCAGATACTGGAAACTTCCAGGGGCTGTACACAGGCCGAAACAAACACTGTTCTGACATCTGCAGAGAGTCCTATCAACTACTTTAAAAAGATTTACTTGTTCCGAGAGCAGCAGCCGGCACAGCCTCCCCTTGGGTTCTGCTGCTGCAGACAGTGAGTGATGAGGGAAAGCTCAACGACTGATATGACCGGTTGTTGGTTTTGGTAAATGATGAGGCTAGAGCGTCAGTATCGTCTCAAGGAAATGAATTATGTTCTTGTTAACCCAGATTCTCACTAAATAACATTAAGAAATGAAATCGTGTGATTTCTGCTCTCCTCCAACCCTGTCCACTTATTTCTTGTAATAGATTCATACCTTTACAAAGCAGCTAAAATGCATTTAGCACCAACATTGCCTAAAAAATTAAGAACAAACATAAGCAATGCCAAGAATTGAGAGACATTTCCCAGCATGTCTGTATTTTATGACAAACTCACGATACATAAATTCAAGGGATCAAACCTGGTGAAATGGTGAGAGTGTATTTAAGTACAGAAGCATTTATGTTTTCAACATCTTTAGAAAGGTCACTAAAGTTAGCTAAAAAAGTTACATGAAGACTAAGAAACTAAGCTAAAAAACTTATATGCAGATCATTAGTACTATATAAATCCATCTTAAAACTCTCTGGCTGTAAATAACATACAACCTACAGACAGTAACCGTGACTCTGTGCCTCTTGAGATGATGAGTTACTTTGTCTTCCACTGTGGGAATTTCCCCTGTCCCAGCTGCAGCAGAAGGCATTTGCTACCTGGAAGAATTGTCAATCCCACACATCCATTTTATGTATCTGTTACTGCAGAACTGAATGCCCTGATGAAGAAAACAGGTGAAACTGTGTGTGCTGCAGGAGATCTAAACACGTCAGCATGTAACATGAAGACTGGTTCAGTTTGCAGCCATGTAATTGCTTTGCCAATACACCAGTACTTAAATAGTTGAAGAAATTTGTCTGGAGACATGCTGAGCATCTCAGTCAATTTTCAACCCACTTAGAAATCTCCTTTAAGGCACTGAAAATTCAGCCAGACATGGAAGAGACAAAAGTGTTTGCACAGTCATGAATAGGATATCCATGTAATCAGAAAACCAGGATCTCCACAATCATTAATGTTTTTCCTGTATAGCTGAAAAAAACCCTAAAAAAAAAAAAAAAAAAAAAGAAGAAATAAAAAAAAGCCCTGCTAATGCCTTTCCAGGGAGATGATATTTCCATGGCTTTTCTTGGCAATGTGTCAATATATCAGACAGATGAGTGGAAATTCACCAGCTCGCCTGCCTCTCAACGTGACTCCCAGGAAGGATAAACCTCAGCAGGCTAGGGCCAGCCTTGCTGCTGGAATGGGATGCTCTTTAACCTGTCTTAAGGGTAATTGCCATGTTCTGCTATAGAAGTCTACACTGCAGCTGTACTCATCTTATTTGGCATCTGATGAATAAATTGTCAGTCTCCATAAGTTATCACAACACAGATTTTCCATCCATCCACCAACAAGCCTTTCTTTTTGCCTACCGGAAGTATTCCTCAGCTCTGAACTAGATACTCATGTCAGCATTAAACTGTCTAATTAAAGAACAACATAGCAACCTTTCATTGTTTATTAGAAGAATTAAAACATGACCTCACAAAATTACATACAAAACGGCTAGATGAAGAAAATGCTCCTAAATCCTGCACATAGATGAAAACAAGGTTCAAACAACAAATTCTACATTCAGTGATAAACTGCAGTTTTAGTTTAAAACCCATAAATAAATATAATTCAGACAGATGGCTTCTTATTTGAGGATGCAGACTACACAAGTACTTCAGCCCAAGAACAAATCCTTTTTAAGCTATAAAGCAAGTGGTTTTGAGGCAAACAACAAAAGTTGAACAAAACCTTTTTGGAACAAAAGTTCTTCTTTCTCAAAGTTCAAGGTGCCCTGTACTGCTTACCAGGATCTTCTGCACTGAAATATTTATACCTGAAGATCCACCAAGCTTTTCCCATACTTTTCATAGCTAAAAAGAACCATTCTGGTATAAAAGGCATGGAAGCAGGGCAAGTTGTAGGGATACCTATCAATTCAGCTAAACACCCTACCGGTACCCACAGCATGAAAATCTATTTCTTCACATCATTTATCTGTCTTTTATAAGACACCATTTGCTCTCAAATCTTTCCCTTGAAACCTTCTACTGGACAAAGTCAGTCCCACAGTCTGTACCTCTTTTCTGCACATACATTTAGTCACAGGGAAGGATGGGATCTGCTGCTCATGAAAACAAATGGACTCAGGTGAGTCAACACAAAACAGCTATCTAGCTGTAAGACACTAAATTAAATACCACTTGATCTAGATCTGTCCTTCAAGTAAGAAAATGAGCTGAGATGATTCACCTAGCATAAAATGCCAAAGCTCCTTCCTATGGGCCAAATCAATGCACACAGCAGCCTTTGCACTGCAAGGCCAAATACCCCAAAGGAAAGAAAACGATGTTGTCAGGGCATGTGCAGCGGCTGCCCACACAGCCGGGGCCCCGCTCTCCCGTACGCCTGTCTGCTCACACCACATTCCTTAGCAGTTTCCAATCTCATGCTTATCTTTTTTAACAATTCCTTTTCAACCACTGAATATTCATACTTCACATATTTTCAGATGTTTCCATTTATGTATTTCCAGAGCACCTAATTCTACTTCTTGCCCACCTTCCCAACCTCTTTCTGTCCTCATGTATTACAACCTCCTCTGTATTTTTTGAGCATCTAATTTTATGAACATATGTGAATGTAATTAATGTAGCATTCAATCTAGTAAATACATCATATTTACTTGTACTGCAGATCCTAGAAGCACCCAGTTGTTGCATTCCTTAAAATTGGTGTTTTATCACTACCCTTTATTATCCTACAATTACCTTTTAATATAATCAACAATTTTCTCATGGAGTAACATTAACCATATTTTGTGAGGTACAGTACTAAATTTTTTCTTAAAAGCTCACAATACATAAAACATTCCTCCACCGAAATCTTATAAAAAGAAAAGTTTTCTAGCATGACAGACTCTGTTTATTGTTCATGGCTCTACCTTTCTAACTATTGGTTCAGTATTTGTCCCATAACTCTTCTGTAGTAAGATACGAAGGTATACAAGGACAGATCTGCCTCACACACTTCATGTCCCGTCAGCTGATAGAGACTGACCTTTTCTGGGAGGTGCCAAAGGAAAATGCAGCTACATACAGCCAGAGAAATATAGCTGATGCTCTTTATAGAATGTTAGAAGAAAGAAATAATGCAGCTCATAATAAGAAGACACTGTGATAGCACTAACGTTAATTCATGTTGTCCAAGGACAGCTGTGAGAAGGGCAGAATGAGGGTGCAAGGTGGTATACATATGAAGGGAATCCTCTCAGTGCCTGCACCTCTCCTTCTTAACTTCTACAGCCTTTCTAGCCACCTACCACAAGGAACTGCCAGCTGGTTGCAACTCATCCCCACACAGCTCACAGACTATTAGAGCACAGCTCCCATCCTGGTCAGATGTGAGATGGAACAGGGACTTCCAGCTAATAATAACTGCAAGAACCAAAGACAATGTGATTATGGAGGCTGACACCACCAATTCAGATTTGAGATTGAGTTTCTTGCCAACATTGCACCATAGCACAGCCAGAACATCAGATATGTTCGAAAACACTTCTGGATATAAACCATTTTATGCTTGCTCTGACTTCAGAAAGTAAATTATTTTGAAAAATATTTTAGTCAAGATTAACAAAAAGTTACCAAAGATGTCTATGTTTAAAGCTTCTGATCAGCTGAAGAGACCACTAGAAGAGAAATAAGCAAAATATTAAATAATTTTGTATGAAAATATTTGCTACATAGAAAAATTTCAAAATCTTCCTATGTCAAAAAAGTGTATTTAGAAGAAGACAATGAATAATAATTTTTGTCTTTAAATTCCAATTCTGTCTATCTTTAAAGCTTTGATAATTAAATAATCTGTTCTTTTGTAGGTCTGTTGTAGAACAGAACTATCTGTAACAAGTGGTCATGGCAGACTGAAGTCTAAGCACTGAGATAGTACGGTTTCTAATCAGCCAATTTTTATAGTATATTTCCTGTGAAAAAAAAAAGGTTCAATATTTGATGAAACAAACACTAAACGAAACTCACCTCCAAAGAAAATAAAACTGGCTGCCCAGATTAGATGCTTTCAAAGCAATGGCAAAGGCTAAAAACAACCAGTTTCATGTCAGTCTGTCAGAAAGACCACTGAAAAATGAATGTGTAGCAGAAGAGGTTTCCAGGCGTAATCAGTACACATTTAAGATGGAAAGCAAGAATCAAAAACTTAAACTGCTGAAAGGGCAACTGCCACATGAGATTTTTATCTTTAATAAGTTTCCTCTGCAAAACAGTGTGGAAGATCTATTACAGCATGAATTATGATGCTATCTGTGAATTAGATTGCTGATGGATCAGACAACAAGGGAGTAAACAGCACAGTGGGAATACAATCCCCTAAGGAGATACACGGGTCCAGTAGTAAAACAAATCTTCAGGTCACCATAAAAAATACCACACACACACATGCAAGCACACACATGGAGCAAAGGGAACCTGGGTTTGATACAAATGGATTTTTCAGAACATGCAAGTTGTTGGAGGAAATACTGAAGAAATTTGTTCAGTGAACTCCAACAGTCATTTCAAGGGGAAGATAAACATAAGGAGTCCGAGAGCTACAACAGACAGCAGCATCTAAACAAGATACAGGTAAAGAGTATTAGGAAGAAAAAGCCCAACATCATTTAATGCAACTACTAGTGCCTTTAATCCAACAAAGAGATCATATCCTAAGGGATAATATCAAGCATTCATTGGAAAACAGTCTCATTTTTGGAAGTTGCTGTCTATGTTAGAGAAAAGACATCAGAGACTTTCAGCAGTTGATGTGAATTACATTTACATGGTGGGTTTTTCCTCCCCACCAGCAGTATACCGATGACAAAGACCTGTGAAACCATTCACAACCTCCTACACACAGTGGGTTATATACAAACTGCTACTCCTGGTTCTGTCAGACGTCTGTTCACAGACACAAGGACATTGCAATACATCACTGTACAAGTGTGTGTTCAACTTGTTTAGCAGCAAAGCATCAAACCCCAGTGTCCATTCTACTTAATATTTCAATGGTAACACAGAGAAGAAACAATATTTCAGTGTATTAGCTGAGAGACCATGTTGAACTGAATTGTATGCATGGATCAGCGATTCTGCTGCTCTCCTACATTTGCACAATAACTTTGCTATTTTTCCACTTTTTTTTTTGAGATTGTTCAAGTTAAAACAAAACTTCAAAATAGAAGAGTAATATTACATTAATTGAACAAGAATTAGATTGCAATAAAATTCTATAATCTTGAATAATCTGGAACTGTGCCATTAATATAAAGTGCATTAAATCTCTTTAAGGCTCCCCCCCTTAACTTCCCCATACCTGAGGAGATACAGTGGTGCAAGATTCAGTAACACCTAGAAGACTGATGCTCTCCTGTGACTTCCAAAAGCCACAAGAACCATTCCCAACCCTGATCCTGCTATACAAATGAGTTAGTCCTTCAGTGCCCATCTCCCTCCCTCCCTTTTTTTTTTGGCAATGGACGTGCCTCATCAGAAGTGCAGTCCCTGGGCCGATGCTTTTTACAAAGCACTGATGAAAACAGGGCAACTACAGCAAGTGTGCACAGCAGGCAGTTTCTAAGAGGTCGTATCTTCACTGCATTAATCCAGGGACTGCTGCAGTACATCATTAGTGCTATGCTGGCTCCAGACCTGTTTTTTAAAATAGCTGTAAGATATGGTGGATATATTTAATGAAAAATGTATGCACTATCATTTCCTTTCACTAACTTCAAACTGCAGAGTTCAGTTGCTGGCTGAAGAATGTCTGTCTCCTGAAAGAGGAACTAAATGACCTTTTATATCACCTTAAAAAAGTGGCATGTGCCATTTTGCCGCATTTGATCTATTTGCATTTAAAAAAGCAAGGATGACTCATTAAAATGAAGTACAAGAAAGAAAATAGAATAAATGGCAAAACTACCATCACATCCCAAAGTATCTGTCATTTGCTGAAGATTTAGTCCCAGTGAGACCATTCCTTTAAGTCCAAGTACAGATCATTTTAATTTAATTTACTTTTTTCTTTTTAGAAAGGAATTGGTTCACCTTATGGGACAACAATTGATGCAAGGCTGATGTCTTTCCAAATCTTATACAACGAAATCAAGTGACCATTTTGAGTTAAGAAGTATCATATTTCATCTGAAAGGAACATTATTTACAGTACTTTTCAAATAGACCCCCCAAACTGAAGCACCTTTTCAGCCTCAGTTGCATCACATTGTAATAGAAATACTCATGCTGGCACAGAAAGATACCAACATTGAAAATGTGTTTATAAAACATGCTTGTAAACAAACAGAAAAACGAGGAATATATTAACTTTACATCTATTTTTTGATAAATCAATTCCCTCTAGAGCTAATGCAAAACCTGAAAAAATATGTGTACCAAAATGCTGTCCACTAAAATTGCCCTATTCCTTAAAATTTGTATATCAATTATTATGTTGTAAGAAAAACAATTTATGAGGCAAGGAATCAGGATTTCTAGCTTATGCAGAAAATGGTTTGGTGATTCAGCATTATTAGGTATCTATATGTACAGAGGGTTTGCGGGTTTTTTTCCATTCTTAAGACACAATAACAGAAATGCTACAGGAAAAGTCATGGGAAAATTAATGATTATGCATTTTATGGGTTTTTTTTGTTCAGTTGGATTTTTTAACTGTATGAGAAAGTGAAATCACAAAAGCTACTCAAAAAAAGACCCCTGAATGTGCATTGTTTTTTTCCCTGTAAGTGCAGGAACAGAAAAATACTATAATAACTAAATGGACTAACCAGAGAACCTCTTGTCTACAGAACAAAATCACTGTAACAAATTGACAGCAACTGGGTTGTTGATGTAGAGAGCCTGGCCCCCTCTGCTGTCTATTTTGTGCTGCTTCTAAAATGTTCCTAGTAAACTTACGGACTTAAAAGAATAATGTTTTTGTATTTGTGAATGCCACCTTCTGACTTAGACATTGACGGATAACCCTGACAACTCTTATAGAGATTAATATAACAACAGGTTAGACCTGGAAAAGACAAAGTTTAGAAAGGAAAAGAGAAACCACAGAGGTTAAAAAACTTCATCCACTGCATATACCTTTTCAGATACTTAAATCTAAAAATTTTCTATATGTCTAATTGGGAATTAAAAGTTTGTACAGAAAGTGACCAATTCCTTTCAGTGGCTAAACACTTTAACCAGAGCAATGACGTAGACCCATACACACAAGTATATTATAAAGCAGTTAACATCTGATTCAAAAGTAAAAACTAAAAACTAAATTTATAATGTATTGCCTATAAAAATGAACTTTCAGATTGTGTAAGTTATATTTTGATCAGACAATGTAACTGTAGCATATCTTTAATATGCCTTAAATAATGCCGATTTGTTACTATACTGAAATTCAACCTCGAAGGATTCTACTGTAAAATGTAGTACCTTCATTACAGTTCAAGGCTCATTATGCTCCCTTAGAGTGTTTTTCATAGAGGGACAGAATATTACTGGAACAAGGAAGGAAAAAAAAAGCGCCATTTGCATGGCTTTGTCCCTTGTGAACAATGTCCCATGTTCTGCTTTTAAATCCCACGCTCTCGAGACATAGATCATTCTCCTCTGACACACATCAATACCAACTCTAGTGTCTTGCTCAGTTCATTGGCTTCTCCCTGTGTTTGCCTAGAGCAGCCTGCTCATGCACATTAACAAAGCAAAAAAGATATGTACCACAGAGGTTGCAGCATTTGTTAAAACTGCCTGTGTAAAATTAGTCACAGACAACAATACTAATTAAATCCAGAGTAAAACAGAATGAAATAAAAAATAATCATTTGCATCAGAGATCTGATTTACACTTCTCAACAGCTAACCTAGAGAATTAAATCAAGGCCAAATAGAAAAGAAAACCTTTGATAGCCAGCCTGTACTGCATGAGTCCTTAATCTGAACTCTGCCAAGGTCAAGCCTTCACAAAAAGCTTTCACTCAAAGCAGAATTGAACCAGGACCATTCAATGAAATTATGTGGAACACAAACCAAAGGAACTGCAGTCAGAGCAGGGCTAAACCTAACTTAGAAATATAACTCAGTCCACTGGATTGACTCCCTGTACAGCTCTGGTTTTGGCTTAGCTACAGATAAATAAAGGAAAAAAGGAAGTCCCTGCATCCTTTGCAAGGAATTCCCTTGTTATCTTATTTTAACACTTCTGTTAAATACATCCACAAGAGCTTCTGTCTCTGGCTGAAAAGGAGTCCTATTTGAAGAAAAATATACCATCTTCACTTTACCTCCCTCAGCATTCCTGTCCTTCAGATTAGCATTTCAAAAGCCCAACAAATTTCTTTCTCTCAATATGATGACCAACTCTTTAATTTTAATGGCTTTCTCTAAGAGGTGGTTCATCAGTTTCTTTTCCGAATTCCCATTCACTCAACCTTGCTGCACACCAAGATAGGCAGCATGAAATCACAAGTTCAATTTATTAAGGCAGCTCACCATTATAAAGATTTTTTTTTTAATCTTGGATGATGTCACACTGATGTTTGAGGATACTTTTTCCATTGTTCAAGTCCCTTAATTTCAGCAACTTTGAATTTAAATATCTTTCCTTAAGGGATATATGCTTAAAGTGTGACTACTGAAAGGCTGAAGAGTTCTGAGATCTAGATGGATACAAAGAGTTTCCTTTTCCTATCACCAGCTTCTCTCAGCGAGTGTACTGTTCACCATCTCATCTTGAATTCCTACCCTAGCTGAGGCTTGCATGCATCTGCACTAGTCAGTCTCTGCCATGGCAGAACTATGACAGCCATAACAGTTTTATCACATCATCCCAGTAAATAGATAGATAGATAGATAGATCGATAGATCGATAGATTGATCGATAGATAGATAGATAGATAGATAGATAGATAGATAGATAGATAGATAGATAGATAGATAGATAGATAGATAGATAGATGTAGCTGCATTTAAAATGCTTCAGAAATTCACCTCAGTCCCTCTGAAGTTAAGTTTTACTACATTTACTTCACAGGTTAAAGAAAATCAAACCCAGTCAGGTTATGTTACTGCACAACCCTCTCAGGTGACCACCACTGGAGATGAAAACATGACTGCAGAAGAGTCCAAAATAAGTCTTTTGCCACAAGGGAGACATGATGAGCAGTGAAATCTGGCTGGGGGACAAAATCCTTCTTTAGAAGAGGATCATAGAAAGTATTCTAGCTTTATATTATTTTGCAATACGTTGGTCAATGCTACATGTACTTCTAAATGCATTTTATTCTCCACACAACTGGATTTTTGCTTATTTCCTTGTCCATAGAGGCAGAAAGGTGTGGTTTCATCTGATAGAACTATCATGAATGAGACACCTTCTGCAATTGTACTGTAAATAGCAATCAAGAAAACAGAAAACAGTTTTCACTTCCTAGAGTTCAGGTGATGCTGACTCGTGGGAAGAGATACAAGAGATACAGAAAATAGAGTTTTATGCAGTACAATAAGCATATAGACTAAATTTCTACATGTTTGTCCCTTCTCCCCAAGTCAGTATGTCATACATGTAGGTTTTTATTGAAATGCATCATGATATACCAGAAGTTGGTCTGTAGATCTGACTTGCCTTCCTAGCTGGTGTGTATGTTCTCTTGGTCAACAAGTGGTTATTACACTTTTTTACCCTATAATGCACGTACCCACCTTGAAACAGTGAGTGAAAATTTACACTCTTTTGCATTGAAGGTAAAATTCCTATTTGTTACAAATTCAGAATCCACACCAACATAATCATGGGCAAGAAAACAATTGTAAATCAAAGAATATTCTTCACCCACAAAGTCTCCATTAAAAAAAAAAAATTGAATTACACTGATAATCTGGTAATTCAAAGTAATACACACATAAAAAGGGTCACTATCTATGGTCAGGGATGGTTATGGACATATTTCAAATTTAAACCATTTTAGCTTCTGGTCTAAAAAAAACCACAAACATCAAGAAAAAAACCCAACAACAAAGAAACCTCAGGCAAGGAAGTAAGCCCCAATTAAAATAAAAAAAAATATCTTACTGTACTTCATTTCTAACAATTAACAATGGCTGAATAGACTTCCTCAAATTAAAAAGATATAAATTACTTGTGAACAGACAGGAAGTATGTTAAGGCTGTCCCTCCAAAACTTCACCTTTCACAAATTTCTGATTGCATGGATTCAGTTGTTTATCAAAGAATCACAGAATGGCAGGGGTTGGAAGTCACCTCCGGAGATATTGAGTCCAACCCTCCTGCCAACACAGCAACACCCAGGGCAGGCCACACGGGAACAGATCCAGACAGGTCTTGAAAGTCTCTAGAGAAGGAGACTGCACAGCTTCTCTGGGCAGCCTGTTCTAGGCTCTGTCACTCTCACAGTGAAGAAGTTTTTCGTCATGTTGATGTGGAACTTCCCGTGTTTCATCTTTCTACCATCACCTCTTGTCCTCTCACAGGGTACCACTGAAAAGAGGCTTGTCCCTTCTACTTGACATCAGATATTTGTAAACATTAAAAAGATGCCTTCTCTGTCTTCACTTATCCAGGCTAAACAGTCCCAGGGCTCTCAGCCTTTCCTCATCAGAGAGATGTTCCAGTCCCTTCATCATCTTTGTAGCTCTCCATTGGACTCTCTCTAGTATTTCTCTGTCCCTCTTGAACTGGGGAGATCAGAACTGAACACAACACTCCAGATGTGGTCTCACTATTACAGAGTAAAGGGAAAGGAGAGCCTCCCTTGACCTGCTGGCCCCACTCTTCTTGATGCACCCCAGGATACCACTGGCCTTCCTGGCCATAAGGGCAAACTGTTGTTCCATGGAGAGCTTACTGTCCACTAGGATGCCAAGGTCCCTCTCTGTGGGGCTACTCCCAACAAGTACCAGTACATGGTGGTGTTTCTCCAGGTGTAGGACTCTACACGTGTTGAACTTCGTTAGGTTTGCCTTAGCCCAGCTGACACTGTTTCATAATGAACATATTATAATATATAAATAAATTTATAGATATACATTATTAATGCATATCCTACAGATTCTCATTCTTTCTAACACTTTCAAGGACTTTATCAAGAATTTTTCATTCTTTTCCTAACATGATGATAACACAGGTTACATGAAGCAGCTTTACATTAAATTTAAGGATATATATGAAAGAAAATATTTCATTCATCTGACATTAAGCAAAACTTTTCAATTAATTACTGTTTTAATTTATACTTATAAAAAGTTATTTCACTTTATTGTATCTCCTTGTCCCATTTCTATTTCAACTTGTACTCAATCGCTCAAAAATGCAAGGGAAAGTCTAAACTGATTTTTAATTTGATTCATAAATTTTACTCTGATAATTGCACATATTTCCTCTATTCCTCATCACAGCAAAGGAAGGACCAGAGAAAAAACAAAGGGTTACTGCAGCATCAAAAACATCCAGAAAAGGCTACATTTAATAGTATGCCCGTGTTGCAGTCTGCTGCTCAATGATTTGCACTGAAATTTTTCCTAGGTATTTACCCCTGCTGATGTTTTTCTATAAATGGGAAAAATAGGAATTAGACTGTATTGAAAAGTCAAAAAGTATATTTTAGAAAAGTATAAAAGTGCTGTAAGTATATGACAAATCTGATTATTTAACTTAGTATGGAATTTAACAAAAACTGAGAAATATAAATCTAAGTTGAGTTCTCCTGCACTGATGGAGAACTAAGTAGGAGACTTATTCATAATTAAGCTTTGGTTTTGAGGCAGCAGTTAAACGGACTTATGTGACAGCTCTATCAAAGGAGGTAACTCTGTCTCAAATACAAAAATCTGTTTTATCATTTATAGTTTTTATCACATCATATAGCATAACTTTCACATGAGAACAAAGGTCATTTTAAAGCAAACTGTTGTTCTAAGGTAACTTTTAATTTGAGGACCAAATGTAAATTGCCATGGTGAATGCACATTAGGTCACTAAAACAACGGTAGCTAAACTCAGATGTGACCTAGCAACCCAGGTGTTCAGGAAAAGTGCTGTTAACAGTAAGGATTGATGATCTAATCAAACTGTCACATTCAGATCCTCAGCAGGGTGGTTGGAGGGGAGGTGGAGGAGGATAATATTCAGAAAGCAAGCACATGCTTAGTGTTACTTTAAATTGATGCTGACATTTTCAATTGTAAAAAGAAATTTTTTCTTAAGTAATATAGGAAACAACTCTCCTAACCTTCCGGAGGATATCAGATAATCAGAGAGCTTGGTTTGCAAAAGCCAACTTCTCAGATGTGTGACTTTATGAAATACGAACTACCAGACATTTTAGAGATTCAAGATGATAGCAAATATTTTAATGCTTTTCTTTCACTTAGGTATAATGGGCATTTAGCTAACTGTGCAAACACACTTGCTATGCATATGCCACAGAGCAAAACAATTAATACACCGATCCATTTGGGCTCGTACCTCTGTGCATTCTGCCCTTATGCTGCCCCTTGGCTATACCACTAAGGACTCAGGAAACTGCCAAGCAAAAATGTCAACAAATAAGTAAACAAGATAACATTCCAGTAGTCTAAGAAACGGGTTCCATGTCACATTTCCAGTATGAACACCTGCCTATTCGCAAGGTGGTTACAATTTGAGGAGTACACCATTCCATTATTGTAGAAGATTATTCCCATACTTGAGTTTGCCCATGAGTGCTGAAGTCAAACAGTAATAAATGGGTAACAGTGATTTTACAGGCAGAAGAGCTATTTTCCTTTCTCAATTAGCAGCTGGAGAGAAAGTAGCTTAATGTTTCAGACACTGGACAATATATTGTTTTAATAACAAATGGTAGCTGTTGTCTCCATATGGCTTTAAAATGACTGTTTACAGCAGTAGGTCTTCATACCTCTCTGAAATGACAATGGATTGTTGACAGCAAACTCATACGGAAACTTGTCTAAGCCAACAGGAAGATTAGGTTTTGGTGTCTCTATCTTGACCTTGGAGCACTCTGGAGTGTACAGCACTACACAGAGTGTTGGTGATCAACAAAAATAAGTCCATGGATCTGAAATTCTAGAAATGATCTCTTATTTGTCTGCAGTGAGCCATGTATTATACAGATGGTACAAACCCAAGAATTCACTCTATGAAGTGTAATGCCAGTGAGCCACAGGTGTACAAACACAAGCAGTTCAACTATGGTAAGTGGGAGTAAAGTATTCTTATGTAAAATCATGCATCTGCTCTGTGTTTACACTTCGTCTTGTAGCTCTAGAGATAGAACATAATTCTATATGAAGCAATCTACACAACTACATAAGCATAATGAAGATAGCAAGGTGTCTTTTTAAAATCACAAGTTTCAGACAAATTATATATAGAAAAATTAAAGCCTTATGGAAGGAAAGAAAAACTAACTAAAAAAAAGCCAACAGCCAAAAAAGCCAACCAACCAACAATAACAAACAAAAAAAAAACCAAAGCCAAACAACAAAACCCCAAATCCAACAGACCAACAAACAGAGATGCACTTTCTCTCACTTGTACAATGTACTGGTAAAATTTCAAGAATAAGTTCTTAAAAACCAGAAACAAAAGCATCACAATACCCAATAAGTACCAATGATAAAGTTATTTCATTTCCTCTGTCCTTTTTCTGTAGCTGCTGCATTCCTTCCACCTGCAGATATTTTACTGGCACACTCAGGTATACGGAAGAATTATGTATCTTGTAGATTGCTTTTATGTTTAAATATTAAGACTTTAGGCATTAAAAATTACACACAAAACACCCTATGGGGAAAAAATTTGGAAATCATAAAATCTGGATGATATTCAGCAGCAGGAATTTCCTCAAGCTACCCTTTACTGCAAAATTAATTCACATTACTGGAAGGCTTTCCTATACCCACAGTGTTGGGAATGTTTTGTCCTATGGGGGACTGTTCATGCAGGATTCAGAATTTACATATTTCACTATTTTGTTCAGTTATTTTCCTCAGTAAAGAACATCAAACCTCTGTGCTAAATTTAAAATGAATTACAATTTTGCTGAAGGTTTAATTGCTAAGTAATTTGTTTGAACAGTTTAAACAATTTACAATTTAGTCAACATAAAAATTTGTGGGCAATCATATGGGAAAACTCATAAAACCGCAGCTAAATTCCAAGTAATCAAAGTTTTATAGACTGAAATAGCCTTTAACTAACAAATTATCATTATGATTTGATGTTAACTGCACTGTTATATTTTAATTCATTTGAAAACATAGGAAATGTGAAAAAATCACTATGCCCTTAGACCTAAATGTGAATTTTTTAATCATTTTAATTTACAAGTGTATACTGTAAAATATTATAAACCCAAACAGTGTACAATAAATAGAGATGTTGGAAGTCTTTTTTTGCTGCCAGTCTTTGGGGTAAAAAAAACAAATTAGTTGCTACAGCATAGTAGTGGCAAAATTTGAAACAAAGAGGAAAAA
>JANHGL010017886.1:0-12500 GCA_024611195.1 Ceyx melanurus | reverse complement strand
AACACTAGAGCACCAGCCAAGAGCTGAACTCTACAGGAAAAAACTGCTATTGAAGGTCAAGTAAGCCTCCAATTTTTGTGAATGCTTAACATACATCTTGGGTGAAACTTCAGCTGCTAAAAAGTGATAAAGCTTTGCATCCTTTCGACTCCCCTCCTCTCATCACAAGCTTCCAACTAATAAATACTTAAGGACAAGCTACATTTACTTCCTTAGGGCTTTTCCAGAGAATGATCTTTTAACTCTCCAAGCTGCTTTTGAAGCCAAACGCAGAGAATAATCCATTAAGTTCTTTATTCACATTCAGTTAAACTAGTAATGTATGGTTTCAGTTGAAAAGCTCAGTTATTTGTAAGAAGTAGTAAAAGGTGACGACAAGGCTTGATGGCCAGAGCCACCACCTAGCCCTGCAGGTAGCCTCTCTGGGTCTCCCCAGGTACTAACAACACCTCTAACTGAAAACCTTTCTGTGAGAACTCTTCTGTCACTTAAGAGAATTCATTCTTTCAGAACATGAATAAGTTGTTACAATATGATTGCATACATATACATAGGTACATATGTATGTATGACACGTCCCTCTGTGACTTTTGCCACTTGTTTTCCAAAATTCTGCTGTAACATATCAACCAGAGCTTTTTACTTTCTAAATACAGAGTGGTACTATACACACCGGGCGTATCAAATTATTATCAGAAATTTCTCTACTCAGAGAAAACTGTTTTGAAATAAGGATTAACAGTTCAGTTGTATGAAAGAGCATTGGACTGAAGGATTTAATTCACTTCTAGCTTTGCATTCAAAATTGAATTATCAGGACAACATAATTTATTACAATGCTGTTTTCTAAAGAGTATATGCTACATGAACATCAAACCCTCTTCCATTTTTTCCTGGTGATTTTTGTCTCAAACCTCAACAAAGCCTTACAGTGATATCCCATGCAGTACTGTATACGTTATGGTATTTATTTATACCATACATGCTAGTAGCATTTGTTATTCCAAAATTGATGTGGGCTTATGCAAGCTCCTGGAACAACAGGTACCCCAGAAATTCCTCTTTTTACTTTTAAGTGGTTGTGTAAAACACACAAGTTTTAGAAATACACTATCATTCCACTTGATTTAAAAAAAACACCTTAAATATGTTTAGGATGCTAGTAATGCATAGTAGTAGGTTTTTACTTATAACCATTGCTCTCAAGTCAAAATCATTACAGCTTTTCAAATCAATTAAGATCATTTGAAAATCATATGATCTTCGTATGATGTTACCAGCCCTGTAACACTGATCCCATTTTTTAAGCTCATGAAGAAATGCCAGAATAAACTTACAAAACCCAAACATTATTAATGACCTTCACAGGATATGTTTTGTAACAGATTCCAGTTCAGCAAGTGTTTGTGCTCCAAGTAACTTTATATATATGAATGATCCTATTTGACTCAATGGGATTACTCATATGCAAAAAGTTGTTTCAGAGGCAATTCATGATTTAAAATTCATAAGGTGAGGTAATTAAACAACTGTCAGTAAAGGCCTTTCTGTGGTAAACACATAAAAAATGGTTTAAACAGATGTAGCAGATAAAATTCTACTTATTATACAAGTCTTATATACTACTAATTTTATAGTGTACATTATTAATGCTGTCCTGAAGAAAAAAAAATCTCTAAAGAATTGCTAAATGTATTTTTCATATGAAAAACAGATAAATCTAGGTGTGCTTCATACTGACAAAATTCCTTCTTGATTAATTACTCAGGGCTTTTATTTTTATTTTCTTGTCTGTGTTTTTATGCATGTGTATGTATATTCCTTATACTCAAGTGTGCAAAATCTGCTTGTTCTGTGTTGTGCCACAATTTGCACCTACATAACACAACAGTGTAACAGAAATTAGAAGTTGGCAGCATTAACACTACTGATACATTCACTTTGTCCTCAACCACATTGTCTCCCAGACACAATAAAGGTGTAGCCAAAGATTTATCCTGCCAATAAGATATAGTTATAGGTCCCATGAAGATTACTGACACTGAAGTACCAAATATGTACTGGCCTTGGACTTAGCAGATAACATGCCAGTTTTGAGACACATTCAAGTTTAACAATAAATCAGTATCACAGTTCCAATAACAGGAAAAACACCTTAGAGGAATTTTCATGTCAAAACATTCCACTTTTGCATTAGCTATTAAATGGTAATGATCATAACGGACTAGGTAGTAGGGTTTTTTTGAGGCTGAAATATGCAGGCATTTTACTAAAATTCTTTTAACATTTTCTGATTTTCAACTGTAAAGTATTTTCCCCTTAAATCAACATTGTCTTAAAAAAAAAAATAAAACAAAGAAGAAAATTCAACCCAGAAGTTGTTTTAGTAGTAATCTTACTGTGAGTTACACTTGTTTTCTATATCTGCACATGCAAACACTTCCACGGCCTTTGTAACACCTCCCTTCTGTGCATACAAAAACCAATAGCTATGGGTTATGGAAAGCTAGACAGAGCAAGGTGCACTAGTTCAGTACTGATTACTATATTGTAAATCTTTTTCTTCTCTCCTTCTCAGAACTATCTCAGCGTTTGTCACCAGGAACTCCTTTTGGAAAAGTTTGTTAAAAGGGTACCAATTTCCCAGGTTGTAGGGTTTATAACTAATTTTTTTCAAGTACCCTTTTGAACTTATTTCAGTTTTCTGTTTTTGATGATAGTCATGCTGACAACTTTTTTTGGTCCATCAAATTCTGTAGTACAATTACATGAATTTACTTTTAATAAATTACCATCTTTGCATATATCAGTCAAACCATGAAGACTAAACACTTGCAAATAAAATGCATTATTAATTTAATTGTCACAGCCTATTTAGCTAGCTTCTATTAGTATTTGCTATAATATGCAATGTATCAGAGAGGAGAATCAAATTCGAAACAAAAAATAAACTGATTATATTGTCCTAGAGAAATTAAACAATAGTAAGCTTGAAAACATATAATGAAGGCATTAATGTTTTAAATAGGTAAGAAAACTATGTAACTTAATTTATAATGTGTGTATCCCCAAAATGATGTCATAACATGCTGAAGAAGGATTTCTTTGGTTCCTAAAGCCATTAAAAGGCATCAAATTCTCTCATAATTGGAAGGGAAACGTGGAAAGAAAAGCAGCAGTGGTTTGGGAATTATTGCACTAGATCACGTGGCTTAAATAACCACCATCACACCAGTGAGGGACTGCTACTTGAAAATTACAGTTTCTGTAGCTCTGACACTACTATTTGATGCTGCTCTACATTTATCCAAAAGATAGATGAAGAAATTTCAACAGCAGAGAGTATGAAGTCACTCTAATATCACTTGTTTCTGCTGGCCTGGGGGTAAAGCTGTAACAGCCTGTGCCAGCCGCCGGGGCAGAGAGGTTGCAGCCCTTAGCTGGCTTCTCTGCTTCTCTGGCAGCCGGGGTTGCGATGCCTGTGAACCTGCCACCGTGCAGAGGGGTGGCAGAGGAGGGGGAACACCCACCCCTCTCTCCTCCTCGCACCACAGTGGCTGGCCAGCCAGAAAGCCTTTGAGGAATACGTGAAGAAATGGGGAAAATGGAAACAGCCAGAAGGTTTTCAGAAGAAACATGCGAACAAAAGCCAGCAACAACGGCTTTGGATGATAGCATCCTGATTCTTCAGGAATTCATTTCAAGATGATGATCACTAAAAATACACCTCTCAGGCTAAGATACTATATTTGGAAATCTAGTGTATGGATTCTTTATTGCGCACATATTGGCTAGGGGAACACGAGTTGGCTCTGTGATGTATTTATGATGATGATACACTAAGTACCTCCTTGTAAGAAAGCATATTGGGATTGAATGCTTCCAGTTACAAAATAAGCCACCAGAGCAAAAAATTTTTCCTAATTGTTGTGCTATGACAAAAGATAACAGGTGTAAACTTTAATATTAAATCTGCTTTGATGAAGCTAATTGTTTCAATGCATCAGTCTATATTTTAGATAGAGTATCTCAAAACTCTTCAAATAACCACGTGTTAGGAAAATTCTGCTTAAACACTTTGTAGAGGAACTCTCATTAAAAACATAAGCACCACCTAAATAGGTGCTTAGCCAAACATAAGGTCTATAGGTGTGTTAATTTAAAACTACTCTTAAATCACTCAGTGATTTAAGTGTAACAAACTTGTGAAGAAAGGTTCTAATCAACTACCATTTCCAGCACCTTTAACAAGAAATGAACATGACCCAGAAAGAGTTTTGCAGTGTTCTCCTACAACTTCTAGCTATCATTTATTTTCCACTTCTTTCATATCAAAAACAGAAAACCCCCCATATTTATATATGAAAGCATACACCAGAAGAATGAGCTACGAGGCAGTAATGCTTAATACCAAGGATCCAGAAGTGAACCCTGCAAGCATTTGGGTATCCAAAAACCATCAAGTATCTAGCTGCCCTCAAAATTCAATGAAATCATAGATATAGCAATTGCTATGCCACCACATGCCTAATATATCTGAGGCAAAACCCGTTTATCTGCAAACACGGTGCAATTTAGTTCAGAAACCACAGGCAACATTTAAAACCACAGAAAAAGTAACCTGCTTGCAAAAATAACTAACTGCACATTAATTGGAAAATAAATTAATTAATTTTTAATACAATCAAAACACCAGATCTCACTTCCCGCCCAAGAACACTGAAGAAACTTTCTTTTTGATTCCTCTGTGGCTTTGACCTCAGGGATCAACATAAATCTTGGAAAGTCATTTTATAAACCTATGAGCTTCAAGGCCAGTGAGAAAAAAAAAAAAAAAAGAAAAAGGCAGAATATTTGATTTTGTACTTGAAGAGATAGCTACAATATGGAAATTTTGATAAAATAATACCACCTGTCAAAAAAAAACCACCCCAAAAGGTGCAAATCCTACAACTTTTACACAGAATTGCTTTCTACAGCAAGTTTTCTGTTGACACTCACAGACCTGTCATAAGCGCCATGCTGGCAGAGCACTTAAGCATGTTAGCTTCCTCAGTAGCTGGAGTGAAGCTAAAAGTCATGTGATTTCATTTTGGATAAGCTAAATATTCTGGATAACATCTCCACATAAGGTATAAGGTAAAATGAGAAAGATTTTTTAAGTAGTTTACCTTTCTTTGGGTGTGCCAACTCCATGCTTGCCCAGTAAATGAGTATTTAAATGCTTCTTCATCACAAATGCCACCCTACCAAACAAACAGAAAACACAGGAAGATTATATTTTTATTAATACTTTAAAAAAACCCCAAACAAACAAACAAAAACCAACAAGCCAAAACCATAAAAACCCAAACAAACCCAAACAAGCAGTATTTTTCTGATTTGAGCATGCACTTGAGCATATTTTATTAAAGGGGAACTTTTAAAAATCCCTGGTAGACTACAATTTAAATCTGGGAATGCATTCTGTAATGACAAGTTTACTTCAAATTACAGTTACCTGGCTATTTTTCTCACAAATAAGTAATTACAGTCATACATCACTGGTCAAAGAATGGAAAAACTGTTTCTGCTTCCTCTTTCTGGTAAGAACATCTTATACAAAATACTGATAATACAGTCTATTTAATCTAAACAACATTTTTGCACACTATAACTAATACAGTTTTAGTTACACCTTTGGATTTATTTAAGCCTAATGGGCCCATCCTGCTACCTTTCTTCATGCAAATAGGTCCATTGTTTTTAATGAGTAGAGCAAAAAATACAAGATCAGACGCTTAAATCACTGCTTATGTCTGGTTAAACTTCATTGTATTAATGATTTCAAGAGATATACATGGGAACAAATTAATAGTCTTAGCTATTTTATAGCCTTATGAAACAAAAGGTTGGAAAAGATGAAACACATGTTCATGAATAGATGCTGAGCAGGAATACTGTTCAAACAGGCAAGACTTTGTTCAAAGCATCAACAGCAGCAATGAAATACATACTACTTGGCATTATGTTTCTACCAAATAAAACAGAGATAATTCACTTTAATTTTGTTGACACACGTAATGAAACAGATAGGAGCCTATCAAGTACCATTCTTCTGCTGATAAGACCATAACATCAATTTAATTATGTCATGTGACTGCTACAAACAATTTAGATATCAGACTGAAGCTTTAAACTAAAATGGTTCTCTCAATAAGCAAAAAAATTTTACTGCTGCAACTTTCAGTGTGAAAAGGGCTTGCAAACATTTTTGTTAATTATGTATTACAGCTGTCCTTCATAAAGTTAATTACTAATAGCTGAAAGGCAATAGACTCTATTTGCATATGTACATGAAAGGCATGACATATGCAAAAATATGATTTTAATTAGCATTCCATGATATGAAGGGCTACAAATCAAACTGGCATGTTATAAGATTTTTAACATTAAACGCTGAATTCATCTGGACGTGTTTGCAGTAACGGACAATGGAAGGACTGCAAAACACCAGCACTATGGGGTATAAGAGCCACAAAAGCCAAGAGACAGTAGTTTTCCTTTGCAAATATGTTAATGTAGCTTCTCCATGTCTGATCTACTTTGGGCACTTCCATATTATTACAGAGAATCTCTCTTGTGCATCCCTTAAAGTATAAGAACATAATTCTGTCTTATTTAAATGATATCAATTTCCTTGTTTTTTACAAAAAGACATTAAGAAAATATCTTAAATACTCTTCCCTACGCAATTTGTAAGTATGGCATCATAATCATTACAACTGTGAATAATCTATCACACCGTTACCATCATTACTACGCAAGTGTCATCAGAATTACTGTACATAGGGAAAATAATGGTAACAACATAAAAAAAAAGATGTGTTCTCACAACAGCACAAGGCGTTCAAAACACACCGCCCTTGCTTTTCTGCAGAAATACTAACCATTTTCACACAACCATGAAAGGTACCAAACAGATTTTAATTCAGTAATGCTTTTATTTCCTGTTACAAACCTCCAACTTCTCCGTCCTCGCAAAGAAAAATAAACCCAAAGATATCACTGTGAAAGGGCAATGTGCAATCAAAGTTGTACGGCCATGCTTTGCTATTTACATTGAATATAAAGATCCCAATAAGCTACACAATATTTCTAGGGAAGTTGCAGGGATTTTTTTTGTTTTCCTTCTGAGCCTGGGCACTTAAAGCTTCCAAACAAAAGTGAACATTTCTTATGCAACTTCAGGGGCTACAGACAGACATAACTGCAAAATCAAATGCAGAGGCCTTGTTAATAATGTAAAGCAATTAATATCACATTAGCTGCCTCCTCTCTGTTGTATCTGGTTCTGAGAAACCATTCTGCTGCTATTACACAGCAAAAATAAAACCAAGACTCACTCAGTGTCTCTTCATCTAGTAACATTTGAAGCTTTTAAGGCTTGAAGACTCAAGGAGTGCAGAATGTCTGTGTGAGCCTGGAGTGTTCAGCACAGCTCAGGAACAGCTACCCACCTTAAAGAATCAAGCCTTACAAAGTAAAAGCAAAGTTACTATTTTCATCAGAAATTAAGAGTGAGATTTTTAAAAAAATGTGTAACACTACCAACAAACAGAGACAGCCCTTGTTGAAACATTTCTTTTTCCTTAGAATTGAGGCACAGTCTAACCATCTTGAGTTTGAGGACAACCTAAAAAAAACCAAACCAAAACCCAACAACAAAACATAAGCAAGCAACCAAAATAAAGCAAAAAAAAAAAGTGACATTTTGTGCTTTTAAAACAGAGGTGGTAGCTGGCTTTACAAAGTAAACACAAAATGTATTTTAAATACATTCACTGACTCTGGGTTTCTAAACATCTATTTATTTAGTAGTCAAAAATACTCATCCATTCTATTTACATCTGTTGAGGCAAATCAGTTATTCCTAAAATACTTCCAGAACGGAATAAATAGACATGACTTAGTCTTGGTCATTTCAAATAAATCTTAAGGGAAGTCTGTCTAGCAACAGTAAGGACTCAAGGAGTAAATGCCTTCAAGATACATTGTTCTAATACATCTTAAAATCAAAGGGAATCTTTCCATCATCTGCAGTAAGTACCAATTCAAGGCTTTGTTCAACTTCTTTTTTTTTTTTTTTTTTTTTTTTTTAATCCTAGTGGAAATAGAAATGTTCCAATGGTAGAAATTAACTGGTTTCAGAAACACATCAAAAGGGAGTAGAAATGCAATTGCTATACTCCACTGTTTTTGATACATATCAACTAGGCCAGACCAGAGGCCTAAAACCAGTTTTATAAACTCTAATCTGGACATACACATCCCCGACCCACATGAAGACAAGAAGTCACAGCCCAGTTGTATTTCTGAGGCTGAGGCATCAAAAGGCAGATGTGTTTAGCTTATACATCTAAGTCAGTCACTGGGAGCTCCCCCCCATTTATTAGGAAGTCTGCCACTAGAAGCCTCACTTACAGTACAAAAAGATTAGTAGGTAGGATTTGGTTTCCTTGCAGTAGCATTGTGTTTGCTGAACTTTCTCAGTGATTTTCAACTACTCTAGCTCCAAACTAGCAACATCCTCTCTATTACAGACTCTTATGTTCAAACTTCAGAATAAATTAAAGACAAGTTGAAAAATGACAGTGTTAGAATAGCATCCAGTCTCCCTATGGACATTTTTTTGTATATAAACTATAAATAACTTTCAATCATAAATATACAAGCACCTTTCCCAAAATAAGTTTGCAGAATATTCTGGTTTCAGTTCAGAAGAGTTGTGGCTTTGTAGGAACATGTCCACTCATATTCCATGGCAGCCTTCAGACAGTACTTGGAATCACTCTAAGAATGTCTGTAACTGATTTAGGAGCCTCTACAGACTTGTCTTCAGTTATAAAAGCACATTTTCATGTACAGAAAAAAACAAAGGGACTTCTAATTATGGGAATAAAGAAACATATTGGACAATTTTTATTTCCACTTTTTATTCTAGTGTAATACAAGTTCTTCAGTGTGTACAATGTTTATCATCACAGTACCCAAGGAATATGAATAATCTGTCATGTATTGTCTGTTCTCTCATTTTCTCTGCAGGAAGAGAATCGTGCTCTGTGAAGTATCTTGTTTTGAGAGGGCAAAGATTCTAAGTTTTATTATTTTTTCCATCTATAATAGCTCTTTTCTTTTTAATACATACATTGTCGTATTGGTGAACAGCAAAGTTAACCCCCCCACATACACACAAATCAAAACAAGGCTTCTAGACCATAACGTCATGAAACCTGTTATTTTTTGAGTGTTTACCAAGTGCTCAGCCTTGGCATAGTTCCAGGGAACAAGCTACATCTTACCCCTACCAGAAAGTCACTTGAAGCTACGTGAACAGACCAGTCATCCTGTAACTGAACGCAACTGCTGAGGAGGACCAGCACAAGAATAGCATTTTGTGAGACTC
Source organism: Ceyx melanurus (assembly GCA_024611195.1). Taxonomy (NCBI): domain Eukaryota; kingdom Metazoa; phylum Chordata; class Aves; order Coraciiformes; family Alcedinidae; genus Ceyx; species Ceyx melanurus. The sequence continues at coordinate 3,055 of JANHGL010017886.1, read as the reverse complement.
TACAAACAAGGTACCCAGCAGTTGAAGAGCAATTTTAAATCACTTCTCACTGGATACATTGCTCTCTGCAACTGCTCTTGGAGAATTTATTTTAGAGAGAACAATGTTCTCTGACAGTAGAAAAGTCCAGGAGAATAACAATATCTACCCTTCATTCATATTCTCAAAATCCTCTACATCTTCTTTAAACTGTCCACTCTATACATGAACTTAATTCTGAGAATGCAGGTAAGCTACTGCATGACATTGCAGTCTGAAGTGCAAAGAATGTTGTAAAAAACTTCTAGAAAACATTAAAAAAAACCAAAAAAACCAACAAACCGAATAAAAAGCACCAAAAACCATGCACAGATAGATTAAAAAAAAAAAAAGACAGAACAGAATACTATTATTTTTATATTATTAGTATTTAGTACCTGGTTTATCATAGGTTTCAGGCACTCAAGTTAGTATGGTTTACCATTTTAGATGAATCACCTGGGAGATGTGACAGTTTCAAGGAATACTAAGAATGTCTCTTAAGCTTTTAGGTACCATCACAGAATATGAGGAAATAATAGATTATCCTGCCTGCATCAGTTTTTGTTTTTCATGATCTGTGCTTGAATTTCTGCCCTTATATCTTCACCCGAGGCAAGAAACAAGAAAAATCAAGGCAAGGTGCATGAATCATGCCAAGAAGGAGGTCAGTATGTTTTGGTACGTAAATAACAACATGGACTCCATGGTTCCTATTACCTGAATATAATGTTCTTCACTGTGTCTTGAAACCCTAATTGTAGCTGAATGAGTGGTTCATATGGAGCCATACAAACAGGGGTATCAATTAATAAGAGAAAGAAATAGAATCTAACATGTATTTTGGAATGTTCAAAGAGACTTGAATATGTAATTTCAAGCTTTTGCATGTGCTGTAAAACTAACACACAGATTTGTACACGTTCAACATATGAAAGCAGAACTTTATTCAAATCATCACAGTCAAAAAGTACATAAAGAGTCCATTCCTTTTGAAAGTTTTTAAAATCTCAAAATTATATATAAAGTTGCTACCTAAAACTCATCTCTCTGTCAGGATTTCTATTCATCAGCTTCAGGAACAAAAGCGTAGAGGAAAATGCAGAATGGCCCGGAAAGCAATGGTTTTCTATGAACAAGCTTTTTTTCCCTGTGCATCAAAAGTCTGAATTCCTGGGAATTTCTTCAAGTCCATCATTCATGGATGTTTGCTGATTCTGAAGGGTCCAGACTGGGGCTCTGATAACTCTCCTGCATGACTGCGCGCAAGGGACTCAATTTAAAAGAAAGTATCTGGCAGGGCAGAGTCTGGTGTGGAAGATATCCAGTAGTCTGAAAGGCTTCATGCCCTTTGTGACAAGATGTCAGGTTCAAGTAAATATCTGGCAGAGCGAAGTCTAGTGTGGAAAACATCCAAATATCTGAAAAACTTCATGCCCTGTGTGACAGGACGTCAAGTCCTAGAACTCTTCATGGGAAGGCTGGGCTTTTCTGCTGACTCATTTAGCAGCCAAATGAAGCAGGTCTTATTGCTTCCAGATAACAGTTATGGGTATTCTTTTAAAGTTTAAAAAAAAAAAAAAAAATCAATAACATTTCAGAAGGTTAGCAAGTCATCCATAATCACCCAGTCAGATGTTGAGAGTAATGTGGTGCACTGCCTTATACTCCCTGCTGACCCCATGTGTTAAAGAAGGATATGTCTCTGTCATGCTCCACCCTTACTAACACTCATAATTAAAATGGAAAGTAAAGCCCATACAGAGCTCCTTCTTCCCCATCTTCAAGTGTGATCAACTTGGTAGGCGAAAAATGCAAATTTTTTTCCCTTGAATAGAGAAACTGAAATAGGTAACTGAGGACACCTTTGCCAACTCTAACAAGAACAAGAGTACCACAGCAAGAATAACATGGTAAATAATGGAAGCTAAAGATTAAACTAACTTTATTAAGTTAAAACAAACTTCTGAGAATTATTAGGCTTTCTGCCTTAGTTTGAAAAAGTGTTCGTTTGGGTTGGTTTTGTTGCCCTTTTTTTTTTGTTTTGTTACCGTTTTCCATTCAGCAACCAGGTAAGTTTCTTAATCATTTATTAACTGTTCAGCTTCTCCATGGAGCTGTTTTGTTGCTGAAGTTCAAAACCCAGCACTTAAAAAAATTAATGTAATGTCAATATGAAGCCATCATCACAACAGTCTACAAGCTACTCTGATAAAAACACCTCAGCTCATTTTTACTGTTACTTGCAATGAACTAGCAATGAGGTACCCAATAAAAAACAGAGAAGAAGCAAACACCATATATTTGTGGAACACCTGTATACAGATTGCACCTAAGGTAGACTTGCGTATCACAGCCACTACTGTTCCTGACTTGCTCTGAACAGGATGACAGACAACAGGATTGTCAATGTGCTGTTCAATGACCTGCATCAATCTCAAGAATAATTTACTGCTATATCAGACAGATCATTATGGATGAGTTGCACACTATCAATCAATCGACTGTTTTGTGCCTGCATATTCCTGCATCTATCAGCCAGAAGAGAGAGACATTCCTCAGCATATTCTTGTTGCTTTCTGCCACCAATCTGTGTCCCTCAAGATGTTGAAGAATTATTAGCCATATTGCCATAATGTAGTAGCAATAGGCACAATTACATCCTCTTACATATTCTGGCAGAAGAGACCTGGGTACAAAGGAAGAGCAACTAAATAAAAGATACAGCATCCTTTACTGTTCCACTTTACTGATCTTACATCCGAAGTTGCCAAGTCCTCTCACCACCCCTCATTTAATAGAAACGTTATAAAATATTTAGTACATAAATTTACTCTGTCGTTACAAAGACTGTGGTAAAAGAAGAATATAGTGGCACTATTTACATTATTTCCTCCTCCATAAGGGAACTCTCTTATTTGCTATTGTGTGCTTCACCTAAAGTTACTTATTTTGTAACTTGTCCTGGTTTGAGTGAAAACCAAACAGGGTCTGTTCAGTGATTTTACTTTTTAGCTCAGGTTTTCTAACTGGCTGC
>JANHGL010017884.1:2041-16552 GCA_024611195.1 Ceyx melanurus | reverse complement strand
AACAGGGGGGGGCTCGCACCCCCCGGCTGCTGTATGGGCAGCCGCTGGAGAGCTCCGGGAGGAGCGGCACGGTGACGCCCCAGGACCACCCTGGGACCGCCCCCGGACCGTCCCCGGACCGCCCCGGGTCCGCCCCCGAACCGCCCCGGAAGCGGCGGAGGAGGCGGCGGGGCTGCCATGGGCCGGGCGGTGACCGTGGCCACCTGCGCCCTCAACCAGTGGGCTCTGGATTTTGAGGGCAACCTGGAGAGGATTTTCAGAAGTGAGTGTGGCGGCCGCAGTACCGGCCCGGGGCCCTGCTTTGCCCCTCCCGCCGCGCGTTTCTCCTCTGGGCAGCACCGGAGGCCGTGCCCGGTTTGCAGAGTCCGGTTCCTAGATCGGCGGGGCCCTGCGGGTGGGGGTGTCTGGGCAGGACCTGCCGGGTCTGAGCGTCCGGCTGGTGTTTAATCCAACCCTCTTCCAGGTATTGACATCGCAAAGAGCAAAGGAGCCCGGTACCGGCTTGGTCCAGAGCTCGAGATCTGGTAAGAGCGACTTTCTGGGTCTCGTTTGGTACCTTCCCAGTTAATTACTGAAGAGTGGTCAGTAAGAAAATCAGCCACATAGCACATAATGCCTAAAGCATCACTTAAAGCACTCAGCTGTCAGCGAAAAGCTTTGCAGCTGCAAGCACAAGATTGGTTCTCACGTCTTGGAAACGTGACTGACACTGATAATTTGTTGACCTATTTTGGCAAGTCTTCCCTCAGAGAAAGTGTAATGCTTTGACTCCATCCTGGGCCCAGGCTGCTGCTGTTGGAAGGAATATCCCAGCACTGCCATGGAGTTTGAAATGCTGTCAGCAGGGATTCTGTTGGCAGTGCTGCATCTGTAGACATTGCCTGTGTGGTGACGTGTTCTTGTGTCTAAGGTGCTTCTTGTCCCTTGGCTCTTGTGCTGATTTGGCTGAATCTTTTATTTCTTGTGTTTTTCTATGCAGTGGTTATGGCTGCTCGGATCACTATTATGAGTCTGACACACTCCTGCATTCGTTTCAAGTACTGGCAAAGCTTTTGGAGTCTTCAGCCACTCAGGATATTATCTGTGATGTGGGAATGTAAGTTTTTGGTGTATATATGATAAAGGGGTAAGTCTTCAGGAATGCTGCCTCTGCTGTGCTTCTGGATAGTGAGTGTTCCCTTTTGAGTGCCATGACAAGATCTGTGACATGTAAAACCCTTCCTGAAAGATAAACCTTTCAGAGATTTATGGTGGTTAAGTCCTGCAAGAGAGAAACAGGATAATTAAAATTATTTATTGAGAACCTTAATGTCTGGGTCCTTTTGCTGTGGGTAGGATTTTGTTTTACGTGTAATGCAAAGGGCTTTAAAAATTGAGTGTCTTTCAGGAATATAACTTGTTTTGCCTGGCAGCCACCCTTATAAGCACCTGTGTGTATGTCAAAATCACTGAAACCATGAGAAATCACATGCTGACAGAAAATTGCAGAATTGACATATGTGCAGCTACTTGTTTTAGTATAAATATAAAGGTGTAAAACTAGCTTTGGAACTTTGGTAGCACCACAGGAAGTCGGGTTTGATTAAAAATTAGCCCAGTCAGGGGGAATTCTTTTGGTCTGCTGGTGTTTCAGGGGCATGGCAGTGCTTGGCAGTAGTTGAGACATCAGAGCCCAACACAGGGATCAATCAGGAACTCTGATTTTTACGAAGAACTATCTGAATCAAAAGAGCAGAAGCTAAAATTTGATACCTCGTTTTGTTTAGTTCCCTTTAGTTTTACAGTGTAAAAGTGATACCTTTAAAATAGGATTTGTGCAAGGAAGTAGAGTCTTTGGTTATTTTTATTTCATTTAATGATGTGGTAAATTTTGTTTGCTCTTTTCCCAGGCCTGTTCTGCACAGAAACATTCGCTACAATTGTCGAGTCATCTTCTTAAATAAGTAAGTAGTTCAGAAAAAAACAACCCTGAAGTCTGCAAACAGAAGCTTTAAAAATGTTTATAATTGTTGGATGTACATAATAATAGAAAGAGTTGGTATTAATTAATGTTCTTTACCCTTGTTTAGCTGTTTATCGGGTCTTAAACTCACCCTTTCTATTCTGTTTTCTGTCTGAAGAAAAATTCTTCTGATCAGACCAAAAATATCATTGGCAAATGCAGGAAACTACAGGGAACTGAGATGGTTTACCCCGTGGAACAAAGCAAGGTAGGCTGACTACTGTTAAAATTGCATTTAAAAACACAAGTTGCCATTTGCAGCCACAGCAGAAGGACTGAAACTCTGGAGCAAACTGTCAAAGCTGCTGCAGGCTGAGCAGCAGGACAGAGGCAGTTGACTACCTAATGGAAGCTCAGGTAGAAACATTATTAAGTCCAATCAAACTCTGAATTGCTGAGCTGGGAGGAAAAGTGTGGCTCAGTGGTCTTGCAGCCAGTCTAGATTTGTTGTTTTCCTTGTGTCTGCTTTCTGACTTCATGCAGGTCAGGATTGGAAGAGCCTGTGTTGATCTGCTCAATTGCTGCATCCTGTTCAATATTAAACTGTAAAACAATGTGAACTGGATGAGCTCTGTCAGCATTTTAACAGCTGCAGAGGACAGAAGCTGCATAGCTTATCATGGTGCAAAATGCACTTGATGCTCATCTCTGATGTTGTGCACATATCCTGTAGTCAGAGAAGGGTTTGAACTTGATAAAGTACTTCTGAGAGAGCATCAGTCCTTTTAACCCCAGTCAGTTCCAGATGAGTTCTGAGTAGTGACACTGCAAAAAGAGTTTTATTTGGTATTTGACCTGCATGTTTTCTTCCTTGTTAGGTCTAGTTTGTAACTAGGATGGGACATATTTTTACTCTGCATTTCAGAAGCAAAGTGGGATGTTGCTAGTTTATAATCTTAACATTGCTGGTTAATTTCCAGAAAGTATGAAAGTCCTTTTATTTATTATTTTTTAAGCATACACAACCCTGTACAACTGCAGTGCAGTTTCTTTGTTCAGTGTTAGAAGGTGACAGAATGTGGAGATAAGAATCAATTTTTATGCTGTGATTTACATAACATTATATTCACAACTGTAAACCTGCTTTAGGCACGTGGAGGAATATTTTCTACCCAGGATAATTCAGGAGGTGACTGGACAGGTAAGGGTTTTTTTTAGGATTTTTCTTTTTTTCTTTTTAACTTTGTAATTTTCTAGATTCAGCAATATAAACAGAATTTATGGCATAACACTGCAGTGTGCCAAATTCTGCTGTTTGGTCATGTTGCATATTCATAGGTTTCAGTGGTAGTGCTCAGTTACATGAAATGAGATGATAATTTAATCTTGTTTATGTTGGTGTTTGGCAGCAAATCAAGTCTATTTTAAATTTGCCTCAGTCATTTGTATATGCAGGATATTGATTGTCTTATTTTGCACAATTCTAGTACTGAGTTTATCTGTGTATGCTTGAGACTAGAAATGAGTATGTGTTTTGGAGTTTAAAAAACCAAACCAAAAACCAACCTTCATGATTCAGAGGGGTCTAAATCTTGGGTTCTTTCCTATTCAAGCATGAGAAAGACTCCTAGCAAAAGATAGTCTCTGGTTTACAGATTGCTTAATTCAAAAGCAATTGTCCTGTCCTGAAGCAAACTGAATAATAGTGAAATTTCAACACAGAACTTCAGTAGAATCCAAAGACTTGCAGTTTAGAGCTTTTTTCTTTATTTAACTTGGTCTCAAAGGAAGGTGTAATGTAGTTGATACTTTGTCACTCATTTCACAGAAGTATTTGGTTTTATATCCATATTCTTAGATTAATAATTAACTTTTTGAATGGAATAGATTCTTTATGACATATGTAAGGATGTTCTTGGCTTTTTTTTTTTCCTCAGGAAACTGTTCCTTTTGGGGATGCAGTGCTAGCAACCAAAGATACCTGCCTAGGGACAGAAATATGTGAAGAACTCTGGGCACCAAACAGGTAAAGAAGAAATGAAAAGTAAAGTAAAACATGAATACCATAAATTAATGCCTGAAATAAATGTTTGAAAAAATATCTGCTTATTATTCTTCCAGGTAGAATATCTTCAGCAAGTGCCAGTAAGCTAAAATAATTAAGAGCATTAATACATCATGGGAAACAATGGAAGGTCCCCAAGGGAAAGGCTTCTGTAAAATAAGAGGCATTTCATTTAGAACAGAATGAGCAAAAGCCCTTCTGCCCTCTGCAGCCACTGCTGGTCTTTGCAGAAGAGTCAGGCAGTGCAAGAAAACAGATGTGGAGAGTTCTGTCCTTGGCTGAGCTAAGAGATGCAGAAAATGGACAGCGACACAGATGTTATTATATGTCAGTCATTTTCAATGATACCTGCAGTATTCCCAGCACAGCATTCCCAGCTGAATGTTTGGGGTTTTTTCTGCCTTTTGCCCTGACAGCCCTCATATTGAAATGGGACTTGATGGTGTGGAAATTTTCACTAACTCTTCAGGGAGTCACCACGTGCTGCGGAAGGCTCACACCCGGGTGGATTTGGTCAATTCTGCCACAGCAAAGGTATGTGCTTAAAAAAAAAAAGGTATTTTTTCTTTTGGCTACATATATGTATACAGAGAATAACCAGCTGGACAGGGTGTTGTAAAATACACATTGTGTATAAAGGGCAAACAACCAGTGGCTGTGCTTGCTCCCTGTAGTTCTCTGTGCCTAATCACTCTCCCTCCATGTGCTGTATGTATTTAATGTGCAGCTTGTTGCCAGCTTATAATTTCATCAACAGAAGGTGTTATTTGCCTGGCACATATAAAATCATCCCAAAGTCTCCCTCAGATGAGTTTCATTCTGATTTTCATTCATGTGTTGGAGAGATACTGGTAACTATATCAGGAAGGGGGAATAGAAATCAGTTTTTAAACTTGGATTTAATTTTTTTCTTCCCTGTTATCTTCTTACATTATTTAGACAGGATGACAGTCTGCTAACAGTTATGGGATAAACCCAAAGTAATTAATGTATATTACAATGTGAAAAGTGTTTTATTTGTATTTTTTATTCTGTCAGGTGTGTTATTCTGAAGAGGATTTGTTTTGTCTGCTTGTTTCTTTTCCTCCCAGAATGGTGGCATATATATTTTAGCAAACCAGAAAGGCTGTGATGGGGATAGGCTGTATTATGATGGCTGTGCCATGATTTCCATGAATGGAGAAACAGTTGCACAAGGATCCCAGTTTTCACTCAATGATGTGGTAATATCTTCATCCTGTAGCTACTGAATACAGCTGAAATTAATATGTCTACCTTTATGCACAACACTTTACAGACATTCCAGATACTAAGCCCATGTCTTCAGATGAAGAACGATGTCTTTTGAATATGCTATTTAACTAGATCCAAGGTTTTTCCTAGTCAGATTGCCTGTTGTCCTGCTTTTGGGAGAGAGGAAGAGCTGTCACTGTGTTAGAACTTCATGAAAATGTGTCTGCATCACCATGTTTAGGAGAGACCCTGTTTATCTAAGAACAAGAAAAAGCAAAGCTGTCAATGTTATAATCATGACCTGGTTTGGTAGGTTGAGCTTTACTTCAGGAAATCCTTTCTCAGCTGTAGGTTTTCTCACAACCTGTGCTGAATTCACCTTTTTCCCCAGATGCTTGTTGCCTTTTCCTTGCTGCATCCTTGCCACTGAACCTTTTGTTCAGCTGTCTGACAAGTGCTATCAATTTATTGAGCTTCATCATCCTCATGTGCCCAGTGAAGCGAGTCAGTTGTGCTCACTGATGCAGTTCTGCTGAGTCAGGAAATCCTTGTGAAGCGAACATAAAAACCTGTACTGAGAAAAATTTGCATGAAATCTTTTTCCCCAGCATTGTAGGACATTGTTTATGTGTTTGTAGCATCATCCTAATGCTGAATTTCCACAGGAGGTGCTGGTTGCCACTCTGGACTTGGAGGACGTTCGAAGCTACAGAGCAGAGATTTCATCTCGTAACTTGGCGGTAAGAGCCCTTCCCAGGGGGGTTCTGTTTGTAACCTCTGCCAGTCTTCAACAATTAGTGAATTTAAAAAGTCTTTGCATGGCTTCATTGTCACAGTATTCTATAGATCTGAAATTTTATAAGTATATGCTGCATTAAAATGGATGTCTTCTCAATTTTTCTCTATCGTTTAGGCAAGTAAAGTGAATCCTTATCCCAGGGTAAAAGTGAATTTTGCTCTGTCATCTTTGGATGATGTAGCTGTACCTACTTGCATGCCAATCCAGTGGAGGCATCATAGCCCTGAGGAGGAGATCAGGTAAGCACATACTCCATCTGTTGTTTGGAAATTATTTTGCTTTAAAACAAACAAAACAACAACTCAATCCGAAAGAGAAGATAAACATAAGATCTTATTTATATTTAAGCAAAAGAAAAAGTCACATTGAAAGACCACATTTTGACTTGTTTAGGCCTTTTTCCATAACCCTCTTGGAATAAGCATGTTCTGTAATTTCAGCCTTGGTCCTGCATGTTGGCTTTGGGACTACTTAAGGCGAAGCAAGCAGGTAAGAAGAACTGGTTTTGTTCTTTGCCTTGTCATATTCATCTTCCACTGTCCCCCAGGGATGTGCACAGTGCTGTCCTGTGCTGCTGTTAATGCCAAGTGATGTTAGTCCAAGGTTCAAGGTTTGAGTTGTTCACTGGTAGCTCGTTCAGATTTAAAACCCATGTGCAAACTGTTACTTCAGTGTGTTCTTCAGACCTTCTCCTTAGGAATCATTTCTTAGAAAGCAGCTGTTGAACTTACCTAATGAAGGGGATTTATTTTTCATTGAATTGCTGTTATTTTCAGTAAGGAAAATATTTTAATAGTAGAATAGAGATGTTTAGATAAGCAGAATGATCTGAACTAGTAATTCAGTTTAATAGTGAGATACACACATATATGAAAAATCTTTTTATTACCTGGAATAAATAAACTTCCAGCTACATACTTGAAGGATTTTTTAGCCAGAGTGCACACTCATTAGATTATCCACGTGATGAGAGTTTAAGAGGGTTTGCTTTGTTTGTTTTTCCCCAGTAGAATATAATCAGAATTGCACAATGCATGCAGAAATCTTTTACAATAGTGTGTTTCTGAATGCCACAAGATAGATTTTTTTAATTATGCTATATGGAAATTCTCCCTTGCTCTGTTTTCAAGGCAGGATTCCTCCTACCTCTCAGTGGTGGAATTGACAGCTCTGCTACAGCTTGCATAGTATATTCCATGTGTCACCAGGTCTGCCTGGCAGTCAAGAATGGAAGTAAGTAGAAATGCACATCTGATTACCTGTGCTTATGGACCACTTAATACTAGCTGGGTGCAATAGATGCAAGAGGTCGTTAATGGTTGCCTCCTGCTCAGATGTTCTAAAGAGATCCTTTGTATTTCTCCAGAAATTCCAGCAAAAATGTGCATCCAGATTTCAGGTTCTTGGAATTGGTTTAATAGTTTTCATTTGGGGTGTAAGGATGTGGAACTCTGACTGGTTTGTGGTTTTGGTTTATAATAAAAAATTAAATGTTAAGAGTTATCATCTAATTATATTATTTCATAATTAATAATGATTATTAATAATTCATAATGAGATAATAATTCTATGTCAATTATTTTTCCTATTAAATTCAGCACTGCAAAATGTGGTTAGGTGTGGTTCAAGTTCTTAAACTGGCTTTAAGTAAACTATGTATTTAGCTAAACATTTGTTCATATTGGACCATATTTTTGATGAAGCTTTTTTAGGAAATAGAACAAAAGGATTTATTATTTCTGCATTCAAAATTAGGAACAAAAACTTTTTTTTTTTTCTTTTTTTTTTTTGTTTGCATTTGATATGCAAAAAGAAGTTTGGAGAGTTAGAGGGTGGAGGTGGAGCAAGTAATTTCTGAGGAGGGGCACTGCAAAGCTTAATGGCAATACAAGAAACAGCCAGGATGTGCCTATCCTGGGTAGAAGGAGCACAACCATTTCCAGTGTTGTCTCTTCCATTCTCCTTGTCCTCAGGTGCAGATGTGCTGGCTGATGCACGTCGGGTGGTGAATGATGATTCCTATGTCCCTGAGGACCCTAGGGAACTTTGCAAGAGAATCTTCACCACTTGCTATATGGCCAGTGAGAATTCCTCCCAGGAGACCTGCAACAGGGCTAAGCTTCTGGCTGAGCAAATAGGCAGGTACAAGTTGAAAAGTGCTGGATAAAAAAAAAAAAATCATGTTTTAGCAAAGGTTTTGTGTAAAACTTTGACACTGTAAAATGGGAAAGCAGGAGAGGGACAGTAGGTGTGATTAGTAGGAGGATTACAGACATTATTATTTGTGTAAATGTGATGCATTTGGTGAAGGCCATGGATCTTGGAAAACAGACTCAGATTCTTTCCTACGTTTCTTCATACTGGATCTGAGATGGCAGCAGCCTTAAAACATTATTTGATAGGTGTATTTTTTTCTTTTTTCATTTTTATATTTTTTCTTATTTATATTTTTTCTCTTTTTTTCCTTCCTTTTTAATCTTTTTTAATCTTTTTTCCTCTCCTTTTTTTCTTTTCTTTCTTTTTTTCTTCTCTTTTTTATTTTCTCCTCATTTTTTTTTTTCTTTCCTTTTTTTATATATGTAGTCAGATTGTGCTCTTTGAGTCACTTTCTCTTGAACTCTTCTCAGCTACCACCTCAATCTGAACATAGATGCAGCAGTGAAAGCAGTCGTGGGGATTTTCAGCTTGGTGACAGGTAGAACTCCTCGGTTCTCTGTCTACGGAGGGAGCAGGAGAGAAAACCTGGCACTCCAGAATGTGCAGGTGTGTTTGGCATCTTTTCCACAAAACCTTTTTTCCAGTTATTTACCCCTCTCACACTTTGCTTTTCTTGGGTTTGTTTAGGGAATTGAGTAACAAAAGTGATTGGGGAGAAATTATTCTGCTTTGTAAATTGATTTTATGCTTCATTTTGCTCCTCAGGCTAGAATCAGAATGGTCCTTGCCTACCTGTTTGCTCAGCTGACTCTATGGACTCGTGGGGTGCCAGGGGGACTTCTGGTGCTAGGATCAGCCAATGTGGATGAAAGGTTGGTGAAAGTTAGAAATCTAAAATCAGGTGAACTGGGAACAGGTCACTGCATTCTCTTGCAACTCTACCAGATCCCAATGTGGATTACTACTCAAAAGCAGCAACTAGCTAAGAATACACAGAGAGTAGTGAAATTAATGAAAATAGTTGATGCTACTATGTGATCATACTGAATGGAAAAATTATTTGTTTTATTTTCAATTACTGTAGTAGCAATTAATTTGTGAACTTTGAGTTGAAAAATATACGTTAAAAATCTGGAGTACTGCTATTAGAGCTGATAATTGGAAGATTAAATCAATCCCCATAATACTCTAGGACTGATAACCTCTAAAGCTGTGAGGGTGGCATGTGCTGATTCTGTGTGTGTTTTGGGTTTTATTTTTTCAATTGGTCAGGACAGTATTTTCTTTGTTTTGCATCAAATCTATTACCTTAGCATGGGCAGTTTTGCATCTTCCATGGCAATTTCAGGGCTTTAGGGTGGTTTGTTGCAGCTGAATGTTTGCCCATATGGATAAATATATTAACAATAAGCAGTCTGTTTCACTCTATTAACTATTATATCTTATGTTACCATGTTTTTTACTTTTACTATATAAATTTCCTCTCTTGCTCAGCCTTCGAGGTTACTTGACAAAGTATGATTGCTCCAGTGCTGATATCAACCCCATTGGTGGAATAAGCAAGACTGACTTGAAGAACTTCATACAATATTGCATTGAAAATTTTCAGCTGACAGCCCTCAGGAGGTGAGGAGTGAAGCAGTGAGATTTGGTGACTATTTTTATGCATTGTACAGTGGGCTTCACAGTTTGGGTTTCTCTAGTAACAGAGCTAAGCTGCAGTGATATACCAAATGCTAATTATTCTGCACATCCCTCTGTTTTTAAATGATGGGTTGTGCTTACAACAGTGGAAATTGCTGGGTGCTAAAAGTGCTGCCAGTCTTAGGAGTTACTGCATACAAGCATTTGTGGTGTTCATTCCACTGAAGGGACTGTTTGAACCAGATACTTCATGTTTTTAGTAAACATTGCTTTTTAAGCCTGGAACAGCTTGCAAGCACTTCTTTAGAGTTATCTAGTCCTTTAGCAGTTTATGCCCTGAAAAAAAATGTGAATAAAGCATTTGCTTTTTCACAGGCTAGACTGTTTGTTAACTAGTACTCATAAGACTGGATAGAATTCATATTTTCCTTTTTCCATTTTTTTCCTAGTATCATGTCAGCTGAACCCACAGCAGAGTTAGAGCCCCTGGTGGATGGACAAGTGGCTCAAACTGATGAGGTAATGGGCAGTGACCTAAAAAAGTTCTAGTTAACATCCCAATTTGGGTTTTTTTTGTCCTGTAACTATTGTTTGCTCTTGAGTGTATCCATGCTTATTGGCAAGCATGTTGTAAAACAGTCTTAAAGCTGCTGACAGGGCACTAGTATCTCACAGCAGCTTTATCTATGTTGACAACAGTTTCCAAAGCAGCAAATTCACTTTTTCTATTTTGGGCACTTAGAAGGATGAGTAAATTTCTTTATATCAAAAGGGAGTCAGTCAGGGCCTTAATGCTATTAAAATAACTGGTTGCAATGCCCTTCCTCTTCTCCTTGATCTCCTGTTGGATACTAGAGCATTGGTAAGGAAACTGCCTCTAAGGGCTGCTGGATATGTAACTAGGGTATTTATTTATTGCAGAAATCTTTCTGATAATGCAAAGGGTTGCTGAATTAGAACTAGTGATTTTCTTCATTTGGCCTTCCCTTGCTGATACACACTACATCTAAGCTGCCCTGAAGGGAAAATGAGCAAATTTTTCTCAGGAAAGCAGTGTTTTCACTATCAAATCAAATACATTCATGGAAGAATTTCATATCTCACATTCCAGAGAGATTCTAGGTGGTTGTTTTGTTTTTTTTTTTTCATAATATTACTATCTATGTCTTTTTGATCCTTGGCAATTTCATTCTGGTGTTTCTTTGATTAAACTGGGTTATTATGTAAGTACTTCCTAAAACTTCTAATTTCCATAGTTCATATTTTCAGTGACTTTCTGTGTGTGTGATTTCAGGCAGATATGGGGATGACATATGCAGAGCTCTCTGTCTTTGGCAAATTAAGGAAGATTGCAAAGGCTGGACCCTACAGTATGTTCTGTAAGCTGATTAATATGTGGAAGGAAATTTGTACTCCAAGAGAGGTAATCCACCAAAAAGAATAAATCAAATCATGTTGTGTCTTTTCCAAAATACAGTCTGAAGAAAGATTGAGTAGAGTTCCTTCTAACTGAAAGGGATAGTTGAATTACTCTGTATTTAGTGTTTATTCTACAGCTGTAGCAGAATATGCTGGAAAAGCTGGTGTGTGTCTCTTAAATTAATGGAGCTTGTTGTCCAAGTTGCAGATTGTTAGAACACTAATTGGGTAATTTGAAAGCAATTACTTCAGAACTAGACCTTCTAGGGGGAATTGTTCTCTCAAATATATGTGGCTAACTACTCCTGAAGGCTTTAGTGATGTATTCTGAGACAGAAACTGGCTCTTGCTTTGAGACACTGTTAGATTGTCACCTGAATTGCAGAGGGAAGTGCTTACTGTTGGTTTTCTACAAGGTGCTTCCTTACTGATGAAAGTGACCAATGTGCTGTCTGAAAATGGTCTTAAATGTATCTTACAGGTAGTGATTCCCCCTAGTAGTGATAGATCATTGATGTAAATTAATGGAAGAAAATGGATGTGTGAAGCCAGAACACAGTCTCTACAATGCCTTTCTCCTCTGAAGTTTTTAAATACTGAGAAACTTCATCTGATTAAAAGCTATATTCTTTGTACACCAGGTGGCATCAAAGGTTAAGCATTTCTTCAGGATGTATTCCATTAACAGACATAAAATGACCACCCTCACTCCTTCCTACCATGCTGAAAACTACAGTCCTGATGACAACAGATTTGACCTGAGGCCTTTCCTTTATAACACCACATGGTCCTGGCAGTTTAGGTGTATAGATAAACAGGTAAATGCTCTCTACTTCTTGCATGGTTATATACTGAAATCCTGTGCAATGGGACAAGCCCAGTTCCAGGGAATATCCAGCAACAACTAGCATTTAGGAGAAGAGTTGAATAGGGAAATAACTGTGGTTGTTCTTTTCACCTAACTGTGAGGCTACAAATCCTCTGCTTTCAGTGTAGGCTGTTGGGATTTTTTTTTGGTTAAGTACAGCCTTTCTTTTTCTCCTAGCAATATGATGATCATATATGTACTGAGGCCAGAAGCTCATAGGTATACTCCATACTCAGGAAAGCTTGTGCTAATGTGAAGAACAAGCTTATGTGTTTCTGTTACAGTTCAGAGCCTGTTAGAAGGGATCTGTTTAATTGTGAGATTTAAGACTTAACCTACATCTGCATGGGAAAAGCCAGTGGGAGGCAGCACTTCATTGTAAATGCTTCTCCCACCTGCTTCTGCAATTCCTTTTTGGAACCTCAAGGCATTTAGCTCACAAATATGTTTTCTCAAATACAGCACCAGTAATGGTAGAGTGCTCAGCCCAAACCCTGTGAGGTGTGGAGGGGCTCAAGCAACTACTGAAACAGTTCTTGGCTTGTTTTGGTTTTGGGTTTTTTTTTGTAGTTTTTAGTCACACCTTCACTGTTATTTTAATGCTTTTTTTTTTTTTAATGGCTAAAGTGTTGGGCTGTAGAATTTTATAACCTTGAAGATTTTTTTTTCTGCCAGAGATTTTACACCTCAGTTGCTTTTAAGAATATGTTTATATATGTAATAAAATATTATTTCCCTCGTCTATGAGATGCCAGACATGCTGTAATAGTGTTTTATGACTCTAAAACCTAGGATAAAAGCTACCACATGCAGCTCTTGTTTTGTAACTCTGTATGGAGGGGATTTTTTTCCATCATTTTGGACTTCTTCCCACTGAAGTCCAGGACAAAAGTTTCTTTTGGCCTCAGTGGGAGTTGGGTAAAATATTTTTGTAGGGTCTGGACCAAAATGTAATTATTTTATGCTTACAGTAAATGCAGTTAAGATCTTTTAATGATCCAGGATATTGTTACACTCTTTAACTAGACTTGTATGTAACAGCAGCTGTGCTGTGCAAGGGAACTAGCCATTGCAACTTACTCCTGAAAACTGGGAGTCAAGTTTGGGGAAGAATCTGTTATTTAGGCAACAGTGACCTGAACTAATAACTCATTGTCACCAGCAGCTTGTTGCAAGACTGGATAATACTGACTTGCAATAATGTCAGTCTAATCTGCCCTGTTTGAGAAAGGGAATGCACTGAGTTTCCACTTATTTTGTGTATTTTAATTCTGAAGACAATCACTCTCTAGGACAGTGTCTCACTTCTGGGACTTAATCTTCATTTAAGGGGTTTTTTTTGCATAGAAACAGGACTGGGAAAATGAGGCAGAAACTCTTAATGCCATGAAAAAACCACCTTCAGTTAGGGAATGCCAGTTTTTCCCATAGAAGGGTTGAGCTCATTTGTGAAGGGAAACAGTTTGGAGTGTTAATGATGGAGAAATCTGCTGGATTTGGGGAAAGTGCTTTTCTGCTTGGGGTGTTTGTGTTGTAGTCAAGCCAATTTAGTCACCCACTCAGTGCAAAATTCCCTCTGTATTTGCTGCAGAAGGAACAGGGCTAAAAGGAGGCTGAGATCATAGTGTTTGCTGGGAATTGCCAGGTTCTTAATTGCCAGATTCTCTTGGAGTCTTAATGACATTCAGCTCTACCTACCTGAGGGTTCCTCCTGCTGATTTAGAGCATGCCTAGAACTCCAGTACCCTGTCTGTAGCCCCTGCCTTTGGCTGAGGTAAAGGATGTGTGGTCAGAGCATGCACTCTTAACAATTCTGAGGTGCCAAACTGTTCCCTGGGATTTGAAGAGCTGGCATCATGTGAAGGAACTGTGACATAGCTCAGCAGAAAGCTGGCACACCTACCCCAGGAATATCTGCAGCCTGTCTTCTGCTTTCCCAGTGCTTACTGGTTGTACCACAAGATAAGCTGTGTTTGGCCAAACCAAAAGAGCTCTCAGCCTGAGTATCTTTGTGCATCTCATGACCAGTATCAGATGTTTAAGGAAGAACATAACAGGATGTGTTCTATATGACCCTCCCTATACATCCCCATAGATTAGGGGAACATAGAACTGAGTTTTCCCAAGGTAGAGGTGTCAGGTTTGTGGAATTGTTTTTCCTGAGGTGGTTGTAATTATTCTAAGCTCTCTGTTAGGGGGCAGAGTTCCAGGTAAGGGGCTGATCTGCTCTGATCTGACAGCTGACTCTGAAAGGGGCAGCCTCCCCTCCCTCCCCCCCCCCCCCCCCCCCAATCTCCCTCCCGGGGCCGGCTTCACTGGTTGGCTCAACGCTCAGTAAAATAACGCCCCCAATATACCACCCAGAAAGGATGGGGGGTGGGGGG